>AWOL01S0034973.1:7667-65193 GCA_000715115.1 Nicotiana otophora
TGTCTATGCTCCAGAAATATCATGGTGATCCGTCCCATGTGTTAGATTTCAGCTCAGTCCAATTGGACAAAGATTTGGCTTACGAGGAAGAGCTGGTGGCTATTCTAGCCTGGCAAGTCCGACAGTTGAGGTCTAAGAGTTATCCTTCAGTTCGGGTGCAATGGAGAGGTCAGCCGATATAGGCATCTACCTGGGAGTCCGAGTCGGACATGCGGAGTAAATATCCACACCTTTTCTCCAGCTCAGGTACTTTTTCTAATTCCGTTCGAGGACGAACGTTTGTTTTAGAGGTGGAGAATGTGATGACACAAAATGTCATCTTTAAATTTAATAAGTAATTCTGTGTTCTAAGACCTCGAAAAGTACCATTTATTATTCCTCGACTTGCGTGCGCAGTCCGTACAATTTTTCAAAAAGTGTTTATATGAAAAATGGATTAAAATGTAAAATAGAGCTTTAAAACTAAATTAAGTTGACTTTGGTCAACATTTTGAGCAAACGGACCCAGATCAATATTTTGAAAATTACGGTTGGTCCGTATCGTGATTTGAGACTTGGGCGTATGCCCGGAATTAAATTTTGAGGTCCCTAGCTCGAGATATGGAATTTTGATGAAATATTAAAAGCTTGAAAGCTTAATGATTTCTAAGAAATTTCTGATGTTGGATTTATTGACCTCGGGTCCGTATTTTGGTTCCGAAGCCTAGTATAGGTCTACTAAAATATTGATGACTTGTCTGCCAAATTTGGGGAGAATCAGAGTTGATTTGACGTGATTCGAATGTCCAGTTGTAAAAATATAAGTTTTAAAGTTTTCTTGAAAACTTCCTTTGATTTGGTGTCCAATTCGTAGTTTTAGGTGTTATTTTGGCGATTTGATCGCGCGAGCAAGTTCGTATGATGTTTTAGAACTTATGCGCATGTTTGGTTTGGAGCCTTGAAGGCTCGAGTGAGTTTCAGATAGGCCACAGGATGATTTCGTACTTAGGAAATTTGGTTTTCTGCAGACTGAAGGCTTCTGATATGTTCTTCTTCGCGTTCGCGAAGGAGCAAATTGGGCTGGCACGTTTTGTGCTCCACGTTCGTGACATAGCGACCGCGTTCGCGAAGGCTTGAGGTTCGAAGCTTCGCCTTCGCGATAGAAGCCTCGCGTTCACGATGGGAAAGAGACTAGCCAGGAAAATTAGCCTTCGCGTTCGCGAAGGGCACCTCGCGTTCGCGAAGGCCAAGCCAGACATGCATCGCATTCGCGAGGTAGCCCTCGCGTTCGCGAAGAGTAAAATTTGACAGCGCATAATTGTGCTTTGCGAAAGCGAGGCACTGACCGCGTTCGCGAAGGGTAAAAATCCCAGAAACAGAACTTAAGTTCTGGAAATGGGGTTTCGACCCATTTTCAACTCTTTCCCATTTTTGAGCTCGAGTAAGACGAGTTTTGGGCGATTTTCACGGAAAAACATTGGGGTAAGTGTTTCTTATCATATATTGATTATATTTCATAATTCCATACTCGTTTATATCATGAATCCGTGAATTTATGGAAGAAAAACCAGATTTTCTAAAATCTTCTAGAAACGAAAAATTAAGATTTGAAGGTCCATTTGATATCGGAATTGGACAAATTTTGTATGGTTGAACTCGTATCGGAACAGGTATTCGAATTTCATAAGTTTTTTCAGAATTTGAAATGTGGGTCCCACTGCCGAATATTTTAATGAATTTCGATTTTTATCCGGAAAATTTAAAAATTCATATGAAATTAATTCCTATGATTCGTACTGAATATATCGAATTGTTTGTGAATAGATTTGAAGCTTTCGGAGGCAAATTTAAAAGAAAAAGTTGTGGTTGAATAATTGATTGGAATTTGTAAAGCGAGGTAAGCGTCGAGTTTTACCTTGACTTGAGGGAATAGAACCCTTAAATTATTTGTTATGTGAATTGCATGTGAACGACGTATAGGCGAGGTGACGAGTGTCTATACATGGTCAAATTAATTATTTGCCTGCTTACTTGAAAAATCATAAATTATTTTTAATCATAAATTAATTATTATAATAATTATTTCTCTCTTATTCTTTGTCCAATATTAATTCTTGAATTCCTGCATTAATTGTTATATGCTATTTGAATTATATGATTTAATTGTTATTTGACATTTAACATATTAAATATTAAAATGCTTATTTTCTCCCTGATTTCTATAATAATTTACTATTTGTCATTGTTTGTTTCATAATTAAATCATAATTATTGCATTTATTGGGGAAATTTCTTCTATAAGAATTGATTGAAATGAATATATTGGAAGATCGGGTTGCACGTCGCAACAGACTTATTAAAAATTCAATATTGGAGGATCGGGTTGCATGCCACAACAGACTTATTAAAAAGTCTATATTGGAGGATCGGGTTGCATGCCACAACAGACTTATTAAAAAGTCAATATTGGAAGATCGGGTTGCACGTCGCAACAGACTTATTAAAAATTCAATATTGGAGGATCGGGTTGCACGCCGAAACAGACTTATTAAGAAGTCAATATTGGAGGATCGGGTTGCATGCCACAACAGACTTATTAAAAAGTCAATATTGGAGGATCGGGTTGCACACCGCAACAAACTTATTAAGAAGTCAATATTGGAGGATCGGGTTGCACGCCGCAACAGACTTATTAAAAAGTCTATATTGGAGGATCGGGTTGCACGCCGCAATAGACTTATTAAGAAGTCAATATTGGAGGATCAGGTTGCACGCCGCAACAGACTTATTAAGAAGTCAATATTGGAGGATCGGGTTGCACGCCGCAACAGACTTATTAAAAAGTCTATATTGGAGGATCGGGTTGCACGCCGCAATAGACTTATTAAGAAGTCAATATTGGAGGATCAGGTTGCACGCCGCAACAGACTTATTAAGAAGTCAATATTAGAGGATCGGGTTGCACGCCGCAACAGACTTATTAAAAAGTCAATATTGGAGGATCGGGTTGCACGCCACAACAGACTTATTAAAAGTCAATATTGGAGGATCGGGTTGCATGCCGAAACAGACTTATTAAGAAGTCAATATTGGAGGATCGGGTTGCGTGCCACAACAGACTTATTAAAAAGTCAATATTGGAAGATCGGGTTGCACGTCGCAACAGACTTATTAAAAATTCAATATTGGAGGATCGGGTTGCACGCCGAAACAGACTTATTAAGAAGTCAATATTGGAGGATCGGGTTGCATGCCACAACAGACTTATTAAAAAGTCAATATTGGAGGATCGGGTTGCACACCGCAACAGACTTATTAAGAAGTCAATATTGGAGGATCGGGTTGCACGCCGCAACAGACTTATTAAAAAGTCTATATTGGAGGATCGGGTTGCACGCCGCAATAGACTTATTAAGAAGTCAATATTGGAGGATCAGGTTGCACGCCGCAACAGACTTATTAAGAAGTCAATATTGGAGGATCGGGTTGCACGCCGCAACAGACTTGATTAAAATGAATATATTGTGAGAGCGGGTTGCACGCTGCAACAAAATTGAATGTGAATATATTGTGAGAGCGAGTTGCACGTTGCAACAGAATTGGTTGAAATGATAATTAGTTATGACTGCTGAGTTGCTTCAATTATTATAAATGAGTTACTTGATTTATTTATATTATTGTTGATGTTATCAATATTGCGTACAAGTTAATGTAAGTGAATCGCCTTAGCCTCGTCACTACTTCGTCGAGGTTAGGCTCAGCACTTACCAGTACATGGGGTCGGTTGTACTGATACTACACTCTGCACTTCTTGTGTAGATTTTAGAGTTGGTCCCAGCGGCGTACCGTAGACTTCCTCGGATTTCAGCTATTCAAAGGAGACTTGAGGTATAACTGCACGGCGTTCGCAGTTCTAAAGTCCCCGTCTACTTTACTTTAGCTGTATGTTTGTTTCCAGATAGCTTTATTTTATTCAGACCTTTATTTGTATTTATTCTAGAAGCTTGTGCACTTGTGACACCAATTCTGGGATGGTATTTAGACACCGTTGTTTTGATGGATTATTGCATTATATTTCAAACTTTGCTTCCGCATTTGTTTTCTTGTTATTAATAAGTTTAAAATTATTTTAAAAATGGTTAATATTATTCTAACATTGGCTTGCCTAGCAAGTGAAATATTAGGCGCCATCAAGGTCCGAAGGTGGGAATTTCGGGTCGTTACAATATATGTGCTTTCAAGCATTTATTTATCCCCAAAATTCAACTTCTACCGCAAAAAATGAATGATAACATCTTTAGTTCGTCCAGTAATAATTGCATGTATGCTTGTGTATTGCAATGACGATAAATAAAACACATAGCCAAATAATTTCAAATGTTGGACTATATTTGTGCAATATATTTTATTACATTTACTATAATATATTGTATTTTTCAAGAGAGATATCAATGTCGGCAACAAGAGTTCAAATAACAACGCATCTAAAGTATCTAAGGGAACAAACACCAAAAATATCATATATAAAGAAGTATTAGATAAGATACGATTATATTTTTTTATTTCTATATTATAAGTACATATATCATTCACAGGTTCAGACGATGATGTTGAATCATTGTAAATTCAAGTATTATGGAAGTGTAATCACAATTGACGATTGTTATATTTTCTTCCACATCAGCTGTTGCAGTCATATAGATAGTATTCTACATAAATTTATTTTTTGGTCCCTTAATTTATTATATAAAAATTGATTGAGG
Organism: Nicotiana otophora; assembly: GCA_000715115.1. Lineage (NCBI taxonomy): Eukaryota > Viridiplantae > Streptophyta > Magnoliopsida > Solanales > Solanaceae > Nicotiana > Nicotiana otophora. The sequence continues at coordinate 12,410 of AWOL01S0034973.1, forward strand.
ATCTATGTGAAATGTATGAATATCAAATTGTTTAGTGATCGAACATCAACTTACTATTATTATCGTGCAACACACGCTCATAGAAACTAGTATATATATATACACACATACACATTTGCGAAAAAATTTAGGATACAATAACTCAATAAGTTATGCAGTTCTGAGTGTAGAATTCAATATTTAAAAGAGTTTAATGTGTATATACTTGTACGAGTCAAAAATCTGCCCTTAGAATATTTAAGACAAGATAATACTAAGGAAAGAATTCTCAAGTCGTCGTTAGTCGAGATGGTCCAAGAAGCAGAAAAATCCATAGTCGAAGAGTCGACGAGAGCCGTGGTCGAGATGTCAATAAGGGTCGAGGTCGAACACCGTTGATAGAGCTGTAACAGTTAGTTTTCAAGATAGGATGTTAAAAGAGAATATTCTATTGGATATTACTTGCACTTGTACTATTAGGGTTTTTTAGGAACATGTCCCATATAAATAGAAAAAAGAGACAATGATAGAGGCATGCGATATTCATTTGTAAAGAACACACTTTGACTAAAAGATTCGTCTCTCTTGCTAAGATACAAACACCACCTTTTCACTAAGATTTGTGTGTCATTCATCATTGTGAGGAGGAACATCCATATATTCCATCCTTTATTGGGTAAATCATTCCTCCTATTTATTTAAATGTCATTTATTGCTATTTATTATTATTGAATGCTACATTATTGCTCTTGCTTTCTAAAACAGTTATTACATATTGTTGCTATCATCCGACCGAACCTATCTAACATTTATTGCATCTTTGAAAAACTTCATCTAGGGATATTATTGCTAACTAAGATTAATCCTTAATTATACAAATTTAATTATTTGAACCAAGATCTATATTTTTTGGTCAAATAATTTGGCGCCGTCTGTGGGGATTTCTTAATTAAACTTTTAGTTTCTTCTAGATCTACAACTAACATAGGTCACTAGCGTAAAAAAAAGAGACCTTTCTTTGTGTACACAAAATCCAACATGGCAGGTAACCGAGAAGAAAGGACGAGAATAACAAGTGACCTCCCAACCAACCTCGTGAACGTCATCAACGAAAGCTGTGAAATGGAAAATGAGGACGACGCCCAGTGCATCCCCTAGACGAGATGGGTCACCGCCCCCCACTGCAGCATAACAAAATCCCGTGGTAAAGGAGCCTCCACCTCTATGGAGGAAGAGACGACTCTAGATGTGAAAAAACTCCTCGAAGCATGGATAACTGACACGCTAACAAGCGTCCTCAAAAAGCCCGCTCAGGGCATGACTGCAGAAAATGCAAGGACTTGCACGATACAACAAACATACGAGCAATGCAACCCACCATTTCCTCTAACGATAGGTATTACTCACAATGTCATTGATAGTGTAGGTGACAACACCTTCGCATCGATTCTAAAAAGGATGGAAGAAATGGAGAATGAAAACAAGGCGTTCCGAGATCAAATGAAGGAATACCAAGAAAGGATCAATAAAATACCGGGAGCTCCTAAGATGTTGTAGAAGAGGTATGCTGGCCGGTTCGTCGAGCAACCGTATAGTGATGATGCAGCCCCACATGCCATACCAAAGACCTTCAAAATGCCGCCCTACGTCAGGATATATGATGGCATGACCGACCCTGAAGATCACGTGACTCATTACGTTACCGTCGTAAAAGGCAATGATCTCGCCAAAGAACAAGTGTCTTCAATTTTGCTGAAGAAGTTTGGCTAAACCTTCACAGGAGGGGCATTAACATGGTATTCACAGCTACCAGCATGCTCCATAGAAACTTTCGAGGAAATGGCCGATAAGTTTGTAACGGCCCATGCCGGAGCCAAGAAGGCCAAGGTAAGAGTGAACAACATATTTGCTATTAAGAAGTCCCCATGAGAAGGACTAAGGGACTTTCTTGCCCGGTTCAACCGAGTGAGGATGACTCTGCCAAATGTATCAGAAAGGATGGCGGTCGCAACCTTTCAGAACGGGCTGAGTAGAAATGGTTCAAAAGCAACTAGAAAATTATTGAGTCAGTTGATGAAGTATCCCCCAACCACTTGGGATGAAATCCACAATGCTTACTGTGCCGAGGTCCGTGCAGATGAGGACGACCTCAATGGACCAACTCACCGACTAATATCGGCACAAGTCGAATCAAGAAAAGATCTAAGAGACAACACCAGAAGAGATCATCCAATTCCGCGACCTAATAAGGAACAAAATCAACCATATATCTAGATGGATGTTGCGCCCTCTCCCCGCTACAATAAAGGTCCTTCCAGACTAAGGACGGGAACTCATCGGAACGACAAAGGTATGCCTCCCCTATTATCTGCTCACAATTTTTGTGTGTCACCTACAGAGATAGTCTACACTCTAGAGAAGCTCGGACCGAAAGTGAAGTGGCCTCTAAAGATGAGATCAGACCCGAACACTAGAAAGTTTGACACCCTCTGTGAGTTCCACCAGGAACGAGAACACAAAACTGAAGATTGCATCGCCCTGAGGCAAGAAGTCGTAAACATATTGCGATAAGGGCACCTCAAAGAGTTATTAAGAGATAGGGGAAGAACCAACTTCGCCAGAAGACGCGAACACCAAGGACCGCCAAAACCACCCTAACTAGCTCGTACCATCAACATGATCATCGGCGACAGAGATGACATCTCTATCATCAGCGTGAAGTTCACCACTACCCACAAACTCAAGCGATCTATCACTCGCAAACGGTACGACGAATTCGAAGAAAGTATCATCTTCGATAAGTCGGATGTCGATGGTTTGACCTTTCCTCATAATGGCACCCTCGTTATTACTTTATGTATTTTATATTCCGATGTTAAATGCATTATGATAGATGGCGGGAGCGGCAAGTGCATTATCCATCCTTGAGTGCTTACCCAGATGAGACTCAAAGATAAGATAGTGTCGCGCTGCATAACGCTAACTGGTTTTAACAATGCAACTGGACCAGGCGTAACTCTGGAGACAACGTTACACATTATGGACCAGGCCACCTTGTACAATGCCATAGTAGGACAACCGTGGATACATCCCAAGAAAGCCATCCCCTCCACCTTATACCAAGTAATTAAATTTCCAACTCCATGGGGGATTTTCAGTATACGAGGAGAACATCACACATCACGAGAATGCTACCGCATTGCCTTAGACGGCATAGCCACCCAATAGAGAAAAGACAAAGAAAAAGAGGCACAATAATCAACAGGGTCGAGCTCGGAGCAAGAGGAAACATAGAACGTCCTTGATAAGTGGGGATTTTGACTACTTATTAGCGCCTTTTAACTTTTGTTTTAGTCTAAAAGCATTGAATTGTGTGCCCGAAACTAATGAACTTAAGCAAAATTACAGGAATGCTGAAAGTTGGGCTCCCGAGATGAAATCCGACTAAAAAAAGGAGCAGTCTAAGCATAAAGTAATAAAGGGCACAGAAGCACAAAATGTGCGGTCCGCAGAAGGAATTCTGCGGCCGCAGACCACAGAATTCCATCTGCTGCCGCAGGCAAATAAGGAAATATCTGCAGACAATTATGCAAATTGCAGACCGCACATGAATTGTGCGTCCACAAAAGCTGGGCTAGGAGTCAAGATCAGAGAGTATGCAAATTACTAAGTCGAGAACCTCAGTGAATTGCGGACCGCACAATATTTGTGCGGCTGCAGAAGATTGCCTTGCGGACACAACCCTAACATTGCGGACCGCAGAAGAATGTCTTGCGACCGTAATTCTAAATCTGCAGATCGCAGAAAAGTTGCTTCGCGGACGCAGTTCCGAATTTTGCGGCCGCAGAACTCCAGCTCCTGTCAGATGAAGAAATCTGCAGACCGCACATGGAATTTTGCGGCCGCAAAACCTCCCAAGGGATAGTTTTGTCCAAGATTTCCAGTCTTGTATAAATAGACGAGTTTCACAAAATTAGGTCAAGTTTGGAATCTCTGCAATTATTGTATCCATTTGGCTTTGCCATTTTTGGAAGTTTACTTTGCTTTGGTGTATTTTACAATAGATTTAATCATTTTAAGCTTTCATTATGAGTTTAATTAGTCTTTCTTCTTCATTTTCTTCAAACCCAAGTATGAGTAGCTATATTGTTACTAGGGTTGTGACCCAACCCTAGTATGTAAACCTTATGGGTATTTAATTTAGTGCTTGTTTATGATTGAGTGTTTATTATTTAGCTTAGTTCATAATTTGAGGAATTAATGGTTGCAAACATTAGTTCATGCCTATTTGACTTAGTCTCTTCTTGAGAAAGAGAGACCTAGTCTAGGATAACTTGGCTAATAAGAAATTGGGTCAATTGAAAGATTTATTTATCCAATTAAAGGGTTCAACCTAGAGATAGTAATAACCCAACTTGAGCTTTTATCAACTGTTTTGTGTCATACCCATCTGGCCTTGAGGAATCCAAATTGGGCAAAACCACTCTCTAACCGAGAGGTATTGAGTGGGTAATTTAGAGTTGATAGCTATAATACACCCCAATCAACAGAACAAACATTAAAGTCTTTATCCCATTAGGCAAACACCTAACCCTAGATTTTTTAACAATTTGGGAAAACCTCAAAAACAATTATCTCTAGTCTATTTTCTTTATTTTGCAACCGATAGAGTAAATTTATAAATAGAAAACCAATATTTTTGTGGAAGTGCAATCTCGATAATTCAATCACGTACATTGAAATATATCTCCCTAACTCCCATCTTAGCTCCATGTGGATTCGACCCCGACTCTTAGTTGGGTTCCTATAATTGCAAGAGACAGTTTTATACCTCTTTTGAGGTGCGTATTTGGACGCGACCAATTTTTGGCGCCGTAGCCGGGGACTTAAAAAACGGTGTTAGCTATATATTTGGGTGTGTTTTTGGAGTATCTTCTTTTTATTCCATGTTACTAACTTGTTTGAGAAATTGGAGGTACAACCATAGCAAACAATGAACTCAAAAATATTGCTTTAGGGGATGTGGATTTTGAGAACAACCAAGTGGATGAGGTTCCTCTTGAACCTCAAGCCAATAGAAGAGGCCAAATGCATCATGAAAATGTGCCCGTTCCACCCCCACCTCCACCACGAGCGGCTTCACATGGGGTGTTACTTAATGAAGGATATGCTAGTGCAATAGTCCCTCCCCGTATCAGGATGGACAACTTTCAAATCACCAACGTGATGCTCACTTTGCTAGAGAAACAAGGTTTCTTCATCAATGCATATAAACATTTGAAGGGGTTTGTGTACACTTGTTGGGGAGCAAACAAACAAATGTCTCTGAGGATGCATTGAGGCTAAGGCTTTTTCCCTTATCTCTACGGGGGAAAGCTTTAGATTGGTTGGAACGTTTGCCGAACCATTCCATTCAAACATGGGATGAGTTGGCGGAAAAGTTTATTTCTAAGTTCTTCTCTCCGGGCACATAGCTACACTTCGGGATGAGATTTTGGCATTTAAGCAAGAGCCTAATGAACCACTATATGAGATATGGGAATACTATCGAAAAATGGTTAAGGAATGTCCCAACAACGATATGACGGAGAACATGATTCAACAAACATTCTATCGTGTGATCAACACAACCAACCAATGTGTAGTGAATCAACTTGCGGTGGGAGTTTCATGACTATGTCTTATGCGCAGGCGTGTGAGATTTTAGATGAAATGACGGAAACATCATCGGCATGAAAATCCCGGGCTAATGTTCCACAAGGTGATCCCAACGTGATCCACCTTCACAAAGAGTTGCATGACCATGGGCAAGCCATAGTTGAATTTACTACCACCATGAATCAACTAGCAAAGGCTCAACTATAACAAGTGCAACATCCTAAGCAAGTCAATGTCATGGAGGGAGCGAACATGATGATGAACAAAAGAAGAACAAAGGGTCCACAAGTGCAACATCGAGTGGATAATTTTGTGCAAGAGAATAGTAGTTTTGATCAAGGTGATTCTTACGATGACCAAGAAGAGGAGGTGCAGTATGTGAACAACTTTCAAGGGCAACGAAACAATTTCCAAGGCCCAAACTAACAACAATGGCGACCTCAAAACAATCAAGGGAATTAGAATTCTAACAACCAAGCAAATTGGAGTAGTGGAAACAATCAAGAGAATTGGCATAACAACAACAATCAAGGCAATTTGGGGGGGAGGGGGGTAACAATCAAGGCAATCGGGGGTCGGGTTTTCAAAGGCCCCAGATGTATCAATAACCGGACAACCCTCTTCCCTATCCTTCCCATGGTCCTAGTTCTTCAACAAATGAGATGGGGCGTATTGAGAATATGTTCAAGAAAATGATGGAAAAGAATGCCGATTTGGATGCCCAACTTGCCTCACACAACACATCGATCCGAAACTTAGAAGTGCAAATGGGGCAAATCTCTCAAGCTCTCAATTCTCATCCTAAGATGGCACTACCAAGTGACACGGTGGTGAACCTAAAGGGTGGGAACAATACGGGGCATGCCGTGGCCGTTACTACAAAAAGTGGAAGATGTTGAAATGTACCCACCTCAATCAATGGCAACTTGTGAATGATGAGCAAGTGGTACAAGAAGAAGAGGTCCCGAACAATGTGGTGCAAACAAATTCGGATTGATATTGATGATAGTGTAGAAGAGACTCAAGAGGAGGTGAACCCGTCTATGGATCACATTATTGACATACCGTATCGGTAGTGCAAAAGGCTAAAGCATCATTGCCTAAGCCTCAACCTCTATATCCTCAAAGGCTTGCCAAAAATAATGGCGAGAATAAATTCAAAAAATTCATTCAAATGATGAAGAGTCTCTCAATCAATGATCCACTAGTTGAAGCTTTGGAACAAATGCCCGATTATGCAAAGTTTATGAAGGATCTTGTGACAAAAAAATGGTCAATGATTTTTGAAACTATCAAAGTCACTCATCAAGTGAGTGCAATTGTGCATTCAATGGATCCTAAGTTGGAAGATCCCGGTGCTGTCATGATTCCTTGTACAATTGGAAGTGCCGAGTTTGCTAAAGCTCTTTGTGATCTTGGGGAAAGTATCAATTTGATTCCCTACTCGGTTTTCAAGACTTTGTAAATTGGTCAACCAAGACCCACCTCTATGAGATTGCAAATGTCCGATCATACCATGAAGAAACCTTTGGGAGTAATTGAAGATGTCTTGGTTCATGTTGATAAATTCATTCTTCCGATGGATTTTGTCATTCTAGATTGTGAAGTTGATTATGAGGTGTCGATTATTCTTGGAAGACCTTTCCTTTTTACGGGGAAGGATCTTTATGATGTTAAAGCTGGAGAACTCACCTTCCGAGCTGGTGATGAAAAAGTGGTTTTCCATGTGTGTAAATCCACGCGGCAACCAAATAGCAATAAGGTGTGTTCTTTTGTGGACTTGGTGACCGATGTTATTGTTGATGATACAATTGCCACAATCAATGTTGGTGATATATTGGAGGCCGTCTTGCTCAACTTTGATGATGACGAGATGGATGGCTTCATGAAATGTGTGAATTTTTTTCAAGGAATGTGGTCGTACAATTATACACCCCGGAAACTATCTTTGAATCTTGAAAATAGGAAAACTCCTCCTACAAAGTCGTCCATTGAAGAACCTACTACCTTGGAGTTGAAGCCATTGCCTCCATATCTTCGGTATGAATTTTTTGGCCCTTGTTCTACTTTACTGGTTATTCTTTCATCTTGTTTGACTAGCGTGTAGGTAGATTTTACATTGGCGGTGCTACAAAAGAGGAAGAAGGCTATTGGATGGACATTGGCGGATATTCGGGCGATAAGCCCCGTATTTTGCATGCATAAAATCAACTTGGAGGAAGGCGCTAAACCATCAAAGGAGACTCAATGAGGCTATGCAAGAAGTTGTCAAAAGGGAGATTATTAAGTGGTTAAATGCTGGGGTTGTCTACCCTATTTCCGATAGATAGTGGAATTCTCCAGCTCAATGTGTCCCAAATAAGGGGGGCATGACGGTGGTCACCAATGACAAGAATGAGTTGATTCCTACAAGAACAATGACCGTCTGGAGAGTGTGTATGGACTATCGCAAGCTTAACAAAGTCACAATGAAGTATCAATTTCCACTTCTTTTCCTAGACCAAATGTTGATAGGTTGGCCGGCCATGATTTATATTGCTTTCTTGATGGGCATTCGGGATACAACCAAATCCTTATTGCTCCGGAATATCAAGAGAAAACAACCTTTACATGTCCATATGGTACTTTCGCCTTTAAGAGAATGCCACCTGGTTTGTGTAATGCACTGACGACCTTTCAAAGGTGTATGACGGCTATCTTTACGGACATGGTGGAGGAATACCTTGAAGTTTTTATGGATGGCTTCTCGGTAGTTGGAGATTCTTGTGATGATTGTCTTACGAATTTAGATAAAGTGTTGGCAAGATGTGAAGAAACGAATTTGGTGCACAATTGAGAGATGTGTCATTTCATGGTCAAGGAAGGCATTTTCCTTGGCCACAAGATCTCAAAGAATGGAATTGAATTTGACAAGGCAAATATTGAGGTGATTTCTAAACTTGCACCTCCAACTTCGGTGAAAGGGGTGCAGAGTTCCTTAGGCCATGCGGGGTTTTACCGGTATTTCATCAAAGATTTGTCTAAGGTGGTGAACCCGTTGTGCACGCTTCTTGAGAAGTATGCTAAGTTTAACTTCAATGATTATTGCATGAGAGCCTTTGAATTGTTAACGTTCAAGTTGACAACCACTCCCATCATTACCGTTCCAAATTGGAGTATCCTCTTTGAACTCATGTGTGATGCTAGTGACATAGTGGTTGGGGTTGTTTTTGGGCAACACATCAACAAGATTTTTCATCCAGTCTACTATGCTAGTAAGGCCATGAATTGTGCCCAAGTCAACTATACCGTTATGGAGAAAGAGCTCCTTGCCATTGTGTTTGCAATTGAGAGGTTTCGCCTATACTTGATGGGCGGGAAAGTTATTGTCCACACGGATCATGCAGCACTTCGTTATCTTATGAGCAAGAAATATTCCAAAGCTCGGTTGGTGAGATCGGTGCTTTTGTTGCAAGAGTTTGATATTGACATCTAAGATAGAAAAGGAAGTGAAAATCAAGTGGCGGACCACCTATATCGTTTGGAGGAGGAGGGGAGGCCGCATGATGGCCTTGAAATCAATGACTCCTTCCCCGATGAGCAACTCTTGGCTATTTCAATGAAGGAGGTGCCATGGTTCGTGGATCTAGCAAATTTCCTTGTGTGTGGAATCATCCCATATGAGTTCTCTTCAAACCAAATGAAGAAGCTAAAACAGGATTGTCAAGATTATTATTGGGATGAACCATACCTTTTACGGATTTGTACGGATGGGGTAATTATAAGATGTGTACCGCAAGAAGAGCAAGGTGCAATTCTTGGGGTTGTCTTTCTTCGCCATATGGTGGTCACCATGGTGGAGCAAGAACGACGGCCAAAGTGCTAAGTCACGGTTTCTATTGGCCCACTTTTTACAAGGATGCAAGTGATGTAGTAAAAAGATGTGATGAATGTCAACGAGCCGGTGGAATCTCGAAAAAAAATGAAATGCCTCTCACTACCATTTTAGAGATTGATATCTTTGATGTGTGGGGTGTTGACTTCATGGGTACTTTTGTGAGTTCTTGTGGAAACACCTACATCTTGGTCGCGGTTGATTATATGTCTAAATGGGTTGAGGCCATTGCTCTACCCAACAATGAGGCGAGAAGTGTTGTGGTGTTCTTGAAAAAGAATATTTTCACAAGGTTTGGTACTCCACAGGCTATTATAAGCGATGAGGGGTCACATTTTTGCAACAAGGTTTTTGACCCTTTGCTTAGCAAGTATGATGTTACTCATAAAGTCACGACTCCCTTTCATCCACAAGATAGCGGTCAAGTGGAAGTCTCCAACCGGGAGATACAGAGTATTTTGTTCAAAACAGTGAATGCTAACCGGACGTATTGGTCCAAGAAGCTTGGTGATGCATTATGGACTTATCGAACGGCCTAAAAAACACCTATCGGAATGTCACCATACCGGTTGGTGTTCGGCTAAGCTTGTCATCTTTCGATGGAACTTGAGCACAAAGCCACGTGGGATCTAAAGAAGTTGAATCTTGATTGGGATATAGCCTCTAACTTGAGGGTTGCACGTTTGATTGAATTGGATGAGTTCTGGTATCATGCTTATGCAAGTTCGTCCATGTACAAAGAAAAGATGAAATATCTTCATGACAAATACATTTGGAACAAAGAGTTCAAAGTGGGAAATCTTGTATTGTTGTTCAACTCGAGGTTGAGGATGTTTCCAAAGCTAAAATCTAAATGGAGTGGTCCTTTTAAAATTGTGGGTGTGACTCCTTTTGGTGCATTGGCCTTGAAGAGAAAAAACAATGAGGTGTTCCGAGTCAATGGTCACCGGGTGAAAAACTATTTGAGAAAAGTTAGAGATGGCCACGTCATGGCGGTGATTCATTTCAACTAATGGTATTCTGCATCGTGCCACAACGTTAAATCATGCGCTTCTTGGGAGGCAACCCATGTTTCCTTTTCTTTTCTTTTCTTCTTTTGTAGTTAGGTGTTATTTTTGTGCTAACTTGATTTGAAGTGTGCCACAGGGATGAGTGTGCCTTACAAGAATGGTGGACAGAAATCTGGCTAAGTGTGAAAAATTGTACAGACAACAGATGAATTGTATGGACCACACATTTACAGTTGTTGCAGCAAAAGCGGTATGCGGCCGCACAATTATCTTGTGGATCACAAAAATGGAAGGTGAAAAATGCCAACTCTCTGAAGTTCGTCTGTTAGAAAAATGGTCGATCTGCGACCGCAAAAAATCTCATCGCGGCCACAAAACTGCTTTGTCCTATTATCAATGAGTTTACAAATTTGTGACTCACATGTGCGACCGCAAGACAAATTGTGTGGACCGCAGAAATCAGATTGTGGCCGCACATCAGCCAATTCTCTGTCATCAGAGTGTTGGCATAGTTTTGGTTTATAAGTTGCGGTCGCAATGAAAAATATACGGACTGCACTTCACATCTGCAGCTACAAGAGAGAATTGTATGGTCTGCAAGGCCCAATCTGCGGCCGCAAGGGAAAATGTACGGACCGCAAATCCTTATCCTGCAAGCATGTTTCAACTGTGTTCCTCATTGTGTCTTCTGGTATGTCCTTACATCTCTCATTGTATGTCTGAACTTGAATTGCAACTAATAATCACCTTTGCTTGGTACAGAAAATGGTTCGATCTAGAGGCAAAGGTGAGACTTCGAAAGGAAGGGGTGGACCTTCCAAGGGTCGAGGCAAGAGTGCTTTACCCCTAGGCCTACAAAAGACAATAACAAAGAAACCTACAACCGGCAGAGGGAGAGGTGCACACCTTTCCGAGACCAACTCTTTTGTCCCATCTAGGGAAGAATCAGAGGGCAACTCAGCCTCTATACAAGAGCATCCGGATGTCCAGTCAAGGCCGTTAGGGAGGTATAAACTCAGGGACAAGTCGTCCATATCTCATAGCACTTCCGAGGGCTTGGAAAATGCTAGTTAGGCTTCTGAGTCATCTACTACACCTGCCCATGAGGCACCAGAGACATCAGTTCAGGACATCCCCGATGATGGCAGAGGGGGAGATGCTACAGTTGTCGGCCTTGAAAGAAAGAAGAAGAAAGAGGTTTAGGAGGACCGGTTTGTTAGCTTGGTCGCCTTCACCAGCTTCCGTCAATGGTGGCCAGTAAGGTCACTTACTCTTGAGCGGCAGTTTCAGTTGAAGGATCTAGAGAAGTATAACCCGACAGTGCCGAGACAGTTCTAGGAATGCAAGGGGCGGATGTGTTTCACCCAGAGTGTGGTGGATGCCAAATAATATCTTGTCCGAGAATTCTACGCCAATGTGACACTTATTAAGAAGGGGACAAAGGTAACCAAAGTGCGTAACCTTAAAGTGAGATTTGATCAAGCTACTCTCAACACGTACTTGGTTTTCGAAGATGTCAAGCCGAAGGAATACTTAGAGAAGTATGCAATGGGAGATGAAGCCCGACCTTGGTTAGAAGAGATTCTAGCATCTCCTGGTCCACCACCACCATGGATCACAACAGGGGTTCCTATTCACAGGAGCACTTTGATCTTGGAGGCAAAGGGGTGGCAAACCTTTGCCTGCAACAGACTGGACCCGGTCCAGAATGAGACCTATCTCCTAATTCCTCGGGCAGTTCTAATTGTTTCTATCATGGCCGGGTACACTATCAATGTGGGTGCCGTGATGTTGGCCAACATCTCCATGATTGCCCGGCAGGATGATTCTTCCTACCCGTACCTCAATACCATTATAGAGTATCTTACAGATGTGAGGGTGGAACAAAGGGATTTTGATACAAAGGTGAAGCCGACAAAGACTTTTTCCTGGTACTCACTTATGGATCTAAGCAACCCGAAGAGAAAAGGTCGACCGTCTACCACCACTGGCCAGTCTGATGAGCCAGTTGTGGTAGTTACGGAGGGAGCTGATATCCCATCTACTTCAGCTGATCCTTCATCTAGTGCCGCAGTTATGCCTCCACCATCATCCACAACCCCTTATGCAGCTCCTGCCACAGTCTCTACTTCGGCTTTGAAACTGGTGCCCATGCCAACTACTCCACTTTCTGCATTGCGAGTCTCCTAGACATTGGCGAGCCTTAACAACTAGATCCAGACAGCCACTATAAAGCTGTCTGACCTATCTAGTAGTGTTGCAACACAGTCTTCAGTTTAGGCATCTCAGACTCCCCTGACAGTTGAGGAGACATTGAAGAAGCTCCTAGAGAACCATAACACCATCATGGATACCTTGGTACAACACATTTCAGTGATCGAAGAGCTGTGCAAAGAAGTAAAGAAGATGAGAAAGTCCCAAGCCAGCAAGAAGTCAGTGGACAAGCTCCGTAGGCAGGTGACCAAGCTTGCTGCTGCCGGAGACATCCCTTTTGACATGCTGATTGACCCACACACTTCAGGCCCAGATCCTACAGCACCATCAGCACCGGTGGCACCAGCTGGCCAGTCTGAGGAGCCAGACTCTGCTGCTGACACTACTGAGGCAGTGCGTTAGATGTTCACCAACCCAGTCACTCCCACAGCTGAGGATGATGAGATCCAGTTGGATGAGACTGAGGGTGGTGACCTTGCTGTGGACAAATAGACATCCAAGGAGCCATGGTGAGTTTTCTTCACTCTTTCCCCTCTTTTACTCTTATTTTGTTGAGCACTAAAGATAATGCTTATTTTTATTTCAGGGGGTGGAGTTTATTTGATCTTATTTGGTACATTCTGAGATAATTGGCCTGTAATAACTTGATATTATTTTCTTTTTCTTTCTTATTTTGTATATATATTCTCTCTTTTTCTCTCATTATGTATATTCGGTAGTTTTGGTTTAATTAGCTTCTTTATTTTTGGTTCCACTATTAGTTCATAGTTTGAGTTAGTAGCTTCTTTGTTTGTTTTAGTAGCTTCTTTCTATGTTTTAGTAGACAATAATCCTTTGATTTGCTTAATTCCACGGTTCTTTCCAAAGGTTGTTGTTGTGTGAGCCGGGTGACTCGTCCCAACAATGGATGGCGTGACAACCTTCTTAAGGGAATGAGTCCATTTTTGGTCTTTAGGTAATAATAGTAGTAGTAATGAATAAAAACACCTAATTAAGTCATGCTCGAAGAGTCAAACATGCTTCATTTGGTACCAACACACTTAACTATATTCTTATGGTTAGAAACAAGTTTTTTTTATAAAAAAAGAAAATAAATAGTTCTAGTTAGTGACTCTGTGACTCTTGTGTTGACTTTGGAAATCTCCGAGTGGTTTACTTGAACCATAGTGATTTTCAATCTTGAATGTGGCCGTTATGGGCCCTCGATTCTATTCTCTTTAATAATCTAGTTGTGTGGGGGGTGAGATAATTTGTTGCTAGTCCAAGTACCTGTGCGAAAGGTGTAGAACTTGTCCCGAATGTGTTTCAAGGCGAAATCCTAAGTTTTGCTTGGCTTGAGAAGTGATTGTAGGCTTTCCTTAGCCCGTTTCAATTATATTGCCTACCAATGTTGTTATTCCTAGTCAACCCATTTGAGCCTCGAGCCTTTCTCATTTGATAACCATATTACAAGCCTTGACCTGTATTGTCGCGACCCTCTCATAGCACCCGAGCTTTCCTTAACACTCTTGTAAAACAAATGGCTAAAAATGTAAGTTTGGGGGAGAGACGGGGAAATTGAAAAAGGTATCAAGGCATAAAAAGAGAAAATAAATGATGAGAACGAAAGGCAAAAAAAGAAAAGAACAAAAAGAAAAATGCAAAAAAGTGAATAAGTGGAAGAGTTGAAGGGATTCAAAGAGAGGTAAATCCCAAATATGGAGAAATCAAAGAGGGAGAAAATGAATGTAATGATCATGAAAGAGTGGTGTTAAGTCTCTCTAGTTACCCAAGGAAAAGAAAGTGCCTCAAAGAATTGGCTAAGTGTGAGCTGAGAATAAAAGAAAATGGGGTGCTTAAGAAAAGGTGTAACCACTCAACCATATTGTATCCAATCCTAATCCAAAAGCCTTCATTATATCCCGAAAGAAGTCCTACCTAATTTCACGCCAAGTGAGCTTACATTAGTGGCGATCTATATGAGGGGCAAGCCTATGGTGCTTGAAGCCGTACTTGCGACATTTACTTGAGGGAGATGAGTGAACCTTTCATAAATCTTTGAATTGAGTGCTAAATTTCTTTAAGTGAGCCAGGTAGCCGGAGAGTAGAGGAGGAAGAGTTTGGCATCCACAATGACCTACATGACAAAGAAAGAGTCCTTGATGAGTAAAGTCAACTTTTGATGCTCAAATGTCACTTTAGATCTGTATATGCATAAATGTTTAACTTGTAGCCTTGTTGATAATACATAAGTAGTGTAGGTAATTGCTGGTCCCAACTTATGTGTGGATGGATCACCTTTGACTCGATGAAATGACCCTTAACGTTTGGAGGTGAGAGCTAAATTGTTTGCTTGAAGACAAGCAAAGACTTACGTTTAGGGGAGTTGATAAGTGGGGATTTTGACTACTTATTAGCGCCTTTCAACTTTTGTTTTAGTCTAAAAGCATTGAATGGTGTGCCCGAAACTAATGAACTTGTGCAAAATTGTAGGAATGCTAGAAGTTGGGCTCTCGAGATGAAATCCGACTAAAAAAGGAGAAGTCTAAGCACAAAGCAATAAATGTCACATAAGCACAAAATGTGCGGTCCCTAGAAGGAATTCTACAGTCGTAGAAGAAATTGCGGACCACAGAATTCCATCTGCGGTCGCAAGCAAAGAGGAAAAATCTGCAGACAATTGTGCAAATTGCGAACCGCACATGGATTGTGCGGCCGCAAAAGCTGGGCTAGGAGTCAAGATCAGAGAGTATGCAAATTACCAAGTCCAGAACCTCAGTGAATTGAGGACCACACAATATTTGTGCGGCCACAGAAGATTGCCTTGCGGCCGCAACCCTAACATTGCGGACCGCAGAAGATTGTCTTGTGGCCACAGTTCTAAATCTGCAGACCGCAGAAAAGTTGCTTCGCGACCGCACTTCAGAATTTTGCGGCCGCAGGACTCCAGCTCCTGTCAGATGAAGAAATCTGCAGACCGCACATGGAATGTTGCGGCCGCAAAACCTCCCGAGGGATATTTTTGTCCGAGATTTTCAGTCTTGTATAAATAGACGAGTTTCACAAAATTAGGTCAAGTTTGGAACCTCTGCAATTACTGTAGCCGTTTTTCTTTGCCATTTTTTGAAGTTTACTTTGCTTTGGTGTATTTTACAATAGATTTAATTATTTTAAGCTTTCATTATGAATTTAATTAGCCGTTCTTCTTCATTTTCTTCAAACCCAAGTATGACTAGCTATATGTTTACTAGAGTTATGACCCAACCCTAGTGTGTAAACCTTATGGGTATTTAATTTAGTGCTTGTTTATGATTGTGTGTTTATTATTTAGCTTAATTCATGCTTTAATTTGAGGAATTAATGGTTTCAAACATTAGTTCATGCCTATTGGATTTAGTCTCTTCTTTAGAAATAGATACCTAGTCTAGGATAATTTGGATAACAAGGAATTGGGTCAATTGAGAGATGGATTTACCCAATTAAAGGGTTCAACCTAGAGATAGTAATAACCCGACTTGAGCTTTTATCAACTGTTTTGTGTGATACCCATTTGGTCTTGAGAAATTCAAATTGGGCAAAACCACTCTCTGACCGAGAGGTATTGAGTGTGTACTTTAAAGTTGATAGCTATAATACAACCCAGACAACAGAACAAGCATTAAAATCTTTATCCCATTAGGCAAACACCTAAGTAATGGTCACAACCCTAGGCTTTTTAACAATTTGGGAAACCTCAAAAACAATTATCTCTAGTCTTTTTTCTTTATTTTGCAATCGATAGAGTAAAATTAGAAATAGAAAACTAATCTTTTTGTGAAAGTGCAATCTCGATAATTCAATCACGCACATTGAAATATATCCCCCTAACTCCTATATTAGCTCCCTGTAGATTCGATCCCGACTCTTAGTTGGATTTCTATAATTGCAAACGACCGTTTCATACCTCTTTTGAGGTGTGCATTTGGACACGACCACTCATCAAGAACCCTGACATGGCCAAAACCGCTGGTTCGACTAGAGGAGACCTTGACCCCGTTCAGGTGGACCTCAACGACCACAACAAGAAGGCTTATATCAGCTGCAAGCTTCAGGAATGAGGTAAATTCAGTCAATTCTTAACAACTAACACATATTTGTTTGCTTTCAGCCATGTAGATATGCCAGGCATCCCAAAAGAAATCGCCACACATAAATTAAATTTCGACCCGCTCCACCCCCCTTTAAGGCAATTCAAACGTAAATTCAACTCCATAATTAATGATGCAGTGCGCGAGGAGGTGGAAAAACTGCTGGAAAATGGTCTTACCAGGGAATCGAAGTACCCCAAATGGGCCGCTAACGTAGTGATGGTCAAAAAGAAGAATGGGAAGTGACGGATGTGCGTGGATTTCACAGATTTGAACAAAACATGCCCGAAGGATTCGTTCTCGTCGCCACATATCTACCAACTCATCAATGCAACGGCCGGGCATGAGCTACTAAGATTCTTAGATGCTTACTCAGGCTATAATCAAATCATTATGGAAGAAGGAGATCAGGAAAAAACCACGTTCATCACTCACCAAGGAATGTATTGCTACATGGTCATGCCTTTTGGACTAAAGAACGCAGGAGCTACTTATCAAAGGTTGGTGACAAAGATGTTCAAAGACCAGCTCGGAAAAACAATGGAGGTATATATAGACGACATGCTGGTCAAATCCAAAAGGGGAGAAGATCACATCGATCATTTGAAAGAAACTTTTGACATACTCCGACAGTACGGAATGAAGCTGAGCCCGGAAAAATGTGCATTCAGTGTAGCCTCGGGAAAGTTCTTGGGTTTTCTAGTGTCACAACGAGGGATCAAGGTCAACCCTGACCAAATCAAAGCCATCGAGGGGATTCCGGATCTCTTGACCACCAAGAAACAAGTCCAAAGGTTGACCAATCACATCACCGCTCGATCGAGGTTCATCTCGCGGTCGTCGGATATGTGTCATAAATTCTTTGGCATACTCAAGAAAGATAACGACCTTGAATGGACATCTGAATGCGTCCAGGCCCTGCGAGAACTAAAGGCATACCTATTATCTCCGCCTCTTCTTTCAAAACCCGAGTCGGGAGAGCGTCTCCTCATCTATCTGGTCGTATCCGAGGTAGCTGTAAGCGCAATCTTAATTCGAGAAAATAAAGATACACAATCTCCCATCTATTATATTAGCAAAACACTCGTCGACGCCGAGACGAGGTACCCACACCTCGAAAAATTGCTTTGGCCTTACTCATAGCTTCATGAAAGCTTAACCCGTATTTCCAATGTCACCCTATCTCGTCCATCACGACCTTTCCCCTTTAAAGCATTTTACATAAACCCGAAATATCGGGATGGCTGGCCAAGTAGGCCATCAAGTTGAGTGAGAACGATATCACTTATCAGCTGCGAACGATAATAAAGTCATAAGTACTCGCCGACTTCAGCGCAAAGATAATGCCTGAAGTCGAAAGGGAAGCACTCCAAAACTCCCTACAAATACAAGACCTATGTGTCCTATACACCGATGGCGCATCCAATGCGTTGGGGTCCAGACTGGGGCTCGTACTCGAAGTTCCAATAGGCGAAGTGATTCGCCAGTCCATAAGGTGACCGAATATGACTAACAATGAGGCCGAGTATGAGGCTGTAATTATAGGTCTGAGACTAGCACTCAAATATGGAGCAAAACAGTTGAAACTGCGTTGTGATTCCCAGCTCATAGCCAATCAAGTCACGGGGACTTTCCAAATCAAGGAACAAAGGTTGCAAAAATACTAGACCAAAATCTGCAAGCTATTGCCTGAGTTCGACGAATGTTAGCTCGACCAAATCCCACGAGCACAGAATGTCAAGGCAAATGGCCTCGCCAAACTAGCCGCAACCACCAAAAGCATCACAACCAGAGATAAAAATGTGATCCACCTCCTCAACTCATCACTAGACCAAGTCGAGGTAAGAACCATAAACTTAAGTTAGGACTGGCACAATCATATTGTCGCATACCTGCAGGATGGTACACTCCCTAACGACCAAAATGAGGCCAAAAAACTAAGAATGCAAACGGCCAGGTACAGTATCCTCCGCAGCAATCTATACAAGAGAAAATATGGTGGCCCTCTGGCGAAGTGCTTAGGCCCGAACCAAACTCAGCGCGTCCTTGAAGAAGTTCACAAAGGCCATTTTAGGGCTCACTCCGGCAACCGGCCAGTGGTCAGATGCCTCATACGGGTGGGATATTACTGGCCCACCATGAAAAAGATGTTGCAGACTTCGTAAGACGATAAGAGCAATGCCAAAAGTATGCCCCAATGATTCACCAAGCAAGCGAACATCTCCACTCAGTCACATCCCCTTGGTCATTCATTAAATGGGGAATGGACATCGTGGCCCCCCTACCAGCAGGGTGAGGCAATGTACAATTCATTTTGGTTTTAACTGTCTATTTCTCTAAGTGGGTGGAAGCAGGAGCATTCGCCCAAATACGGGAACATGAAGTAATCACCTTTATATGGAGAAACATTATCTGCTGATTTGTCCTTCCCAAAGAAATCAACTGTGACAACGGACCCCAGCTCACAGGAAAGGAAACCGTCGAATTCTTCGAGAAATGGCATATCAAGAGGATACTCTAGACCCCATACCACCCCGCTGGTAAAGGACAAGATGAATCATCCAACAAGTCAATACTAAATATCATGAAGACGAAGCTCAAAGACGCTAAGGGACTATGGTCGGAAATATGACCAGAAGTATTGTGGGCCTACCAAACAACTCTGAAAACAAGCACATGAGGCAGGAACTAGACGAAGTCGATGAACGAAGAGATATAGCCTACATAACAATGATCTCCCAAAAGCAACAATCGAATGCTATTACAACAAGAAAGCAAAGGTCATGCCGCTCAAAGTTGGGGACTACATACTGAAAGCTAAAAGTCAAGCGAGCAAAGATCCTAGGGAAGGTAGGCTGGGAACAGATTAGGATGGTCCATATAAAATCACAGAAGAAGCAAACAAAGGTTCATTCCAATTAGAGACAATGGAGGGAAAGCTACTACCAAACAATTAGAATATTAGCCACCTCAAATACTTCAACTTCTGAGAGAAAAAGCGTCCGCCAAGTAGTACTCTTTTTTCCCTCACTTGAATTTTGTCCCATTTGGATTTTCTCAAGGAGGTTTTTAACGAGGCGGCGAAGGGAAAGTTTCGAGTTAAAGTACACGAAGTTAGGGCCGTGGTTTCTATTTCATTGCTCGACCTCTCACTATTCTCCAGATCGACCAATGAAGGGACTAGATAGACCGGGACTGGAAAGCCAGCTAACACTATTAATGCGGAATAATGATAGATATCTGAAATAAATAAATTATAATTCAAATAATTACAACTCCCAAAACCCAGTAGAAATAAGTCACAAGATTCTAAGAATTTATTTGCAATGTCTCTATATATCAAAGTCTAAAGAAAACTAAAGTCGCAACATGATAATGATAGAAGGGGGCTCCGGAGTCTGCGGACGCCGGTAGATATACCTCGAAGTCTCCGTACACAGGTAACTCACTGATGTCTGTGTTGGTAAGATGTACCTGGATCTTCACAAAAAGATGTGCAGAAGCATAATATGAGTATACCACAGCGGTACCCAGTAAGTGCCAAGCCTAACCTCGGTATAGTTGTGACGAGGTTAGGTCAGGCCCCATTGGAAAATATATAATGGCATGGTAAAATATTTAACAATATAATAAGATAAAATAACAACGAAAATGAATCAAGTAGTATGTCACTATTTCATTACACCAAATAATGGCAATTAATACCTCGTGGAAACAAAACAAAATTCTTTTCAACTTTAAGAAAATTACAACAATAATCAAAGGCAATTGCGGCCATAAATCAGTATCAACAAGGGCACTCCCGAGGTACCGCCTCGTAGTCCCAAATCATAAATAAATTCACAAGATCTCATTTCCTTATATCACCGCGGGAGCCTTCACAATTTATTTTAAAGAAAATATTTTTTTCTGAAATAGCATCCCGCGTTTTAGCCATCCTTATCACACCGCATGACTTCTAGTAGTTTTTCCTACTAGCCACGCGTATCAAGCCACCTTTACCTCACCGCATACGTTTTAACACCCAAACCTTATACCGCCGCATGCATATCAATATCACAATATATCACAATTTACACCTTTAGTGTCCAAATATTATAATTTGCCAAAATAAATCAACAATAATATTTTTCCATAATAAAGAGCTCATGGCTCATGCTAAAATAATTCATGATAATATTTTTTCACAAAAAAGAGCTCACAGCTCCATCACAATTAGTACGAAAATCTCACAAAATATTCAGCAAATATAATAATTCACAAATTTACTACCTTGTTTCAAATATCAAAATTTTAAATGTAAAATACTTCATTTTTAATAATATTTAAATTAAGAAATTCATCCTTCAAGTAACGCACAGAACAAAAGAAAACAGAGTTTCAACTAAACAGGTAAAATACTTAGCACGAACAAGTCAGGCAAATTTAAAATACGAAAATATATTAATGATGATGAATATAACAGAATAAAATAATTTAATTTATATGCAATAATTCTCTACACAATTTAAATACATAATCTTCCATTTTTAGCCCGTGTACACATTCGTCAGCTCGTGTACACGACTTTCAATACATTGCAATTATCACATCAATACCAATCCTAAGGGAATTTCCCCCACACAAGGTTAGAAAAGTCACTTACCTCGACTTGCTCCTATTTAACCTAGTAGTATGCCTTTTCCTCGACTTGCCGACTCCAATCGACTCGAATCTAGTCATAATTAATTCAATACAGTCAACAAAAATTATAGAATCAATTCCATAAGAAAATACTACATTTTTCAATAAAAATCCGAAATTTACCCAAAAATTGTCCATGGGACCCACATCTCAGAATCCGGCGAAAGTTACGAAATATGAACGCCCATTCAACCACGAGTCCAACCATACAATTTTTACTAAAATCCGATATCAACTTGACCTCCAAATCTCAAATTCTCATTTTGAAATCCCTAGACCCAAATCTTCTAATTTCACCTTAAAAACATGTAATCTATTCGAAATATTCAATGATAATCCAATATAATTGACTAACAATGATCACATGTGACTTACCTCAAGTTCGTCCGTGAATTCTCTCTGAAACATCGCCCAAAACCGTGTTGAAAATGTCCAAAATGACAAAAATGTCGGAACCCCTCTGTTTTGTAATCTGTCAGGGCTTTCGCACCTGCGATGCACGTGACCGCATCTGCGCTTTCGCAGATGCGAAGGCCTCCCTCGCTTCTGCAGCTAGCTTCACTTCTGCGATCCCTCGTCCGTATCTGCGGGCTCGCAGATGTGGTATTTTCGTTCGCATCTGCGGCCACTGTCCACTCTTTCTTTTTCGCTTCTGCGCTCCCACGCTCGCTTCTGTGAGCTCGCACCTGCGAGCCAAATTCCGCAGGTGCGATTGTATCAGTAGGCAACAACAAGTTCAATTGTTCTAAGTTCAAATTTGATCTGTTAACCATCCGGAACACGCCCGAGCCCCTCAGGACCTCAACCAAATATGCCAACAAGTCCTAATACATCATACGAACTTAGTCGAGTCTTCAAATAACATCCAACAATACTAAAATACGAATCACACATAGATTCAAGCCTAATGAACTTTGAAACTTTCAATTTCTACAAACGACACGAGAACCTATCAAATCAAGTCCGATTGACCTCAAAGTTTGCACACAAGTCATAAATGACCTAACGGAGCTATGAAAATTTTCGAAACTGGATTCCGACCCCGATATCAAAAAGTCAACTCCCAGGTCAAACTTCCAAACTTAAATTCCTATCTTAGCCATTTCAAGCCTAATTTAACTACTCGCCTCCAAATAATTTTCCGGACGCGCTCCTAAGTCCAAAATCACCATGTAGAGCTATTGGAATCATCAAAATTTTATTCTGGGGTCGTTTACACATAGGTTGCTATCCAGCCTACCTTTTTAACTTAAGTTTTAAACTTTGGAACTAAGTGTTCCAATTTATTCTAAAACTCTCATTGGACCCGAACCAACTGCCCCGGCAAGTCATATAACAGTTATAAGGTACAGAATGAGCATTAAATAGGGGAACGGGGCTATAACTCTTAAAATGACTGGCCGGGTCATTACAAACACCCAACAATTTGTAAATTTCTCCAAGTATGTAACAAAAGCAACAATGTCAAGACAATAAAATTTACACTTATCAGCACATCATTCTCGCATTCAGGTTATGTTTGACCCCGCTCGAACTAACACCTACCGGCCCTCGACCGAAACTTAAATGAAAGGTTATGTTCGACCTTGCTCGAACTAACACCTACCGGCCCTCGACCGCAACTTAAATGAAAGGTTATGTTTGACCTTGCTCGAACTAACACCTACCGGCCCTCGGCCGCAAATTAAATAAAAGGTTATGTTCGACCTTGCTCGAACTAACACATATCAACCCTCGGCCGCAACTTAAATGAAAGGTTATGTTCGACATTGCTCGAACTAACACCTACCAGACCTCGACCGAAACTTAAATGAAAGGTGATGTTCGACCTTGCTTGAACTAACACCTACTGGCCCTCGGGCGCAACTTAAATGAAAGATTATGTTCGACCTCGCTCGAACTAACACCTACCAGCCCTCAACCACAACTTAAATAAAAGATTATGTTTGACGTTGCCCAACTAACACCCACCAGCCCTCGACCACAAATTAAGGAAAGGATATGTTCGACCCACCTTGAACAAACACCTATCATCCCTCGGCCATATCTCAACACGCAAAAAGGGAAAAAAGGAAGCAAACAACGCGTAATCGGCTCTAAGGCCACAACCAGCAAAAAGATAACACCAACAAAGGAAAGATTAAAGGCAGTCAAACTATTGAAGCCCATAGGAAAGGAAGAAGATGCAGAGAATTCTTCTTCTTCTTCTTTTACAAAGGCTCGTGAAGACGCCGAAAAAAATACACAAAAGTTTACAAAAACAAAAGAACAAAAACTACTGATCGCCACCATCATGATCTTCTGTGCTTTCACCCCCTTGGCCACCGATGCCCTCGCCATCTTGATCGTTCTTTCCAGTGTCGCCTTCGCCCTCCGGATAAGAGGTATCATACGAGGCATCCTCCTCAAGCCGATCTACAAACTCATTATCACCCTCGCCGGCTTCAGGCATAGCAGGATCATACCCATAAGCAACTCGAGCTTCACGAGCCTTCACACGAAAACCTTCAAGGGCAGCATCAGAGACGGAACCCGCCGTATGCAAATCTCAAAAGATATCTAATTGGGCCTCAGCATGAATCCACTCCTCATATAAATCCCAATGAACGTTGGGAAAATTTGAAGCGCGGGAAGAGGATGGTTGTGCCAGTAATTGGGCCTTCTCGGTCTCAAAAGCAACTGCTGGATCATGGAGAACATAGGTCTATCTTTACAACTCCCCGATCCTTTCATCGAGTCATTCTTCCTTGAGCCTGGCTGTCGTTAAATCATTCTACCGATCAGAACGGAGAGTTCGAATCACCATCGCCTAATTCAAAGACTCCGACCATGCCGACTTCGCCTTCTCCAGCTCTTCCACTTTTTTGGTGACCTCACCACCAATGGTTTCCACCCTGAATTAGCATGCCTTGAGCTGGTCGCGCAATGCGACTACCAGAGCTTGGAGGTCGCTGCACTGAACCTCGACCCCCTTTCTAATCTCGAGTTCTTCTTCTTTGATCCTCAATGTCCCCTCCAGGATGCTACATTTCCCCACTATCCACACCAGCTCATCGTCCCTGGCTTTCAAATATTCCCTCAGTTGGCGCATATTGCCGCCTTCACGGAGCTGACACCGCAACTTCCGATACTTCCCAAAGACCCCAAAGTACTTGTCCCTCAACTTCATATATATATATATATATATACATATATATATATATGTTTGCGCCTCTGCTCCCTACAAGCACTCTAAATCTCTAGTACAACCGTCTACAAAACAAATGATGAGAATTAAGAGACTATAAAAGAGCAGAACCAAGGAAAAACAACCAATAACAGAGATACTTACCCGAAGGGCGAGGCCGACAATATTGTTCAACAAGTCGCAATCATTTATACTTTTGAGGGTCATTCCATCAATATCAGAACTGAGAGGGACAGGGGACGGGATAATCTTCTCGGTATCCACGAGAAGATTACGGTCCATCGGGATAATAATAGTTCTCAAACCCCCCTCCAACATCACTTCGAGCTGAGTGAGCCTCTCGTCAATCATCCTCAGCTCTTCTGCATCCATGTCAGAATCGGATCCGACATCTTCATTAGCAACGACCTCAACTCTATCATCCGCCAAAGGAGGCGCATCCGCCGCAACACTAAAAGACGAGGCCTCATCGCATCCTGGAACAGAAGGGCCGTGACGGCCCATCACGTCTTTGACCGCATCATCAGTAGGTAGAAGATCCGTATCTTCCAGCCCAACAACCTAAGGATTAGCCTACGGGCTCTCCCAGATCATCATTGTGGCCTTCTCCAAAAGGTCAAAGTCGATATTTCCTGCATCAGCAGCCGTCGAACCTACTCCCACGACGTCCACGGTCCTCCTCTTGTGAGGCATCAAGTCCCCACCATCAGGAAACGACTCGTCTTCTTCATCTATGACACGGTACAAAGGAGAAACCGAAGGCTCTGTGGCTGAAGTCTCCACGGCTGAAGAAGGAATAGACACTAGCACAGCAATAGGAGGGACTGAGACGCGAACGGGATCCGAGGATGCAACAGCTTTTCTCTTATGGAAGAAGGGTGTGGGAGCTCTAGACCTCCTTGAAGATCCCCTGGTTGAAGTTGAGAAAAACATAAGGAGAGAGGAAAGTCAGCAAAGGTGAACAAAAGGAAAAAAAAAACTCGAGATGCCAATAATAAGAGGAACTTACCAGTTGAAAGGGGAGCAGGTCCGAAATTCTTTAAGAAACCCAACCACTCACGAATCCCTACAATATGAGGAAGAAGTCGACCAACCCAATCAGAAATGTCAGCGACCGAAGGAGGAGGCAAAATTTTAGCTACACGAGTAAGGGACGAGAAGTCAAAACCCACGACCGGGCACAAAGGAAAAATTAAATACCTACAGGGAGATTGAATACTTACGAGTATAATTTCAAGCCTCTGGGAAACCGTCGACATTGGCCACCACGTCTTCGGTTTTTACGAAGAAGAAATTGAACCAGAATTGGTGGTTGGCCTTGTCATCGCACTTACCTCCTCGGTGGTGAAGATTTACCATCGTCCCCTATAAAAGCTAGGGCGAAGAGATGTATCAAATGTCGAAACGTCAGTTCGACCCCGGCTAGCTCGGCAAATTTGGTGAGCATCCGTATAAGTTTGTAAACGTACAACACGAGCTGAGCTGGGCAAACTCCGTAGTAATATTAGAATTTTTCCGCCAACAGAAGAAGAGGGAGAGTGTAGCCGACTTGGAACAGATAGGCGTAGAAGGCGTAGTACCCAGGACAGTGAGTCTGCACCGCATCCCACCCCGCCAACATCAACTCAACATGGTTGGGAATACTGAATTTAGCCCTAAGCTCTTCCAATTCCTTCACCGTCATCACTGACTAGAAAGCCCCAGGTTCGGCATCGGGGGACTTGGTGAAATCAGACCGGGAATCGAGGTTGCATGGAATTATCTCTTCTACCAACGAGAAGGCTCCGTCATTAGTGGTGGCAGGTGATAAGTGGGGATTTTGACTACTTATTTGTATTTTTTGATTTTTGTTTTAGTTCAAAAATGTTTAAACATATTCCCGAAAACAGATGAAATATGCTTACTTGCAGGAGTACTGAAAAATGAGCCATTACGATGAAATCCAACTCAAGAAGGAGTGCTTTTGAACAAGGACAAAAATCAAGCACACATGCTCAAGTGCGGACCGCAGAATTCTATTTGCGGCCGCAGAATATGAAGAAGAATCAACAGAGCTTTAGTGTAAAGTGCGAGAACGCACAATAATTGTGCGGCCGCAGAAGTTAAAGTTAAGAGAGTTTTAAATCAAGCCCAAAAAGAACTGCGGACCGCACTATAATTGTGCGGCCGCAAAAATCAAATGTGCGGCCGCACCCAGAATTATGCGGACCGCTCAAGAGATGTGGCCGTAATCCAGAATTGTGCGGCCGCAGAATCCACTCCTGTTAAGAGCTGAAGAAAAGTGCGGACCGCACATAAAATTGTGCGGCCGCGGAACCTCCGAAAGGGCAATTTTATCTGAAAATTTCAGCTTTGTATAAATAGATTACTTTCACGATATTAGGTCAAGTGTTGTATACCAGAAAGTCTGTAGCCGTTTTTCTTTATTCTTTTAGGCAAATTAAGTTTATATTATTGATTTTAGATTGGACTTTCATCTATTAATCATTTAATAAGAGTTTTATCATCTTTTCTTCTTTATTTTCTTCATTACCCACTATGAGTAGCTAAATTTCTAGCTAGGGTTGTGACCCAACCTTAGTGTGGGAACCTAATGGGTGTTTGATTTAAGGCTTGTTTATGGTTGGGTATGTATTATTTAGCCTAGTTCTTGCTATAATTGTAGAATTAATGATTGCAAACATTGGTTCAAGCCTATTTGACTTGGTCTACACTTGAGAAAGAGAGACTTAGTCTAGGAAAACTTGGCTAACAAGAGTTTGGGATGAAATCAAGAGATTGTAGTCCCAATTAAAGGGTTGAACCGAGAGATAGTAAAACCCGACTTGAGCAATTTGTCAATTGTTTAGTTCAATACCCATTTGGATTTGAGAAAGCCAAATTGGGCAAAACCACTCTCTTACCGAGAGGTATTGAGTGAGTATTTGAGTGTTGATTGCTATAACACATCCCGACCAACGAAACTCACCCTAAAGCCCACAACCTGTTAGGCAAACACCTAGGTGGAAGTCACAACCCTAGACCCTTTACAAATTTGAAAACCAACAACAAAAACATTCTTCTCTAGTTTCATATTTTTCAATTGCAATACTTAGTATAATTTTAGAAGTAAAATCAAAACAAAGGTTGTGGAAGTGCAACTTAGACAATTCATGTGCTTAGACCAAATACATACCACTAATCCCATCTACGCTCCCTGTGGATTCGATTCCAACTCCTAGTTGGTTATTATTATTGCAATCGACCGCTTCACAACCCCAATTTGAGGTGTGACTTGGGCGAGACCTATTTTTGGCGCCGTTGTCGGGGAGCATAAAAAATGGATTTAGCTATATATTTGGGTTTGTGTATGAATTGTCTTCTTTTCCTTCCGTGTTACTAATCTTTTTGGTGAAACAAGTGTACGTGAAACAATGGCTCTCAACGACAATGATCCTCTCGGAAACATGCCTTTGGGGGATGTGAACGTGGAAGATGACAAAGTTGAAGATATTCCTCCTGAACCTCAAGCAAATAGACGAGGCCGACCGCCTCAAGACAACGTTCTCGTTCCACCCGCACTTCCACCAAGAGCGGCTCCACACCAGGTGTTGCCGAATGAATGGTATGCAAGTGCCATAGGCCCGCCCCGCATTAGGGCAGGCAACTTTCAAATCACAAATGTTATGCTCATATTGCTAGAGAAACGAGGATTCTTCACTGGGGATCTGAATCTAAATGTGTACAAATACTTGAAAGGATTTGTGGACACTTGCTGGTGGAGTAAATAGACAAACGTCTCCGAGGATGCTTTAAAGTTGAGGCTATTTCCTTTCTCACTACGGGGAAAGCCTTGGATTGGTTAGAAATGTTGCCAAACTATTCCATCCATACATGGGATGAATTGGCGGAGAAATGCATTGCCAAGTTCTTTTCTCCCGGGCATATGACTACTCTTAGAGACGAGATTCTAGCATTAAAACAAGAACCCAATGAGCCTTTGCATGAGATATGAGAGAGGTACCGAACTATGGTGAACGAGTTCCCGAACAATGATATGACAGAGGCTATGATTCAACAAACCTTTTATAGGGGGATCAATACTACCAATCAATGCGTTGTCAACCAACTTGCCGATGAAAATTTCATGACAACACCATATGCCGAAGCTTGTGAAATCTTAGATGAAATGGCAGATACTTCATCGGCATGGCAAAGCATAGCAAATGTTCCTCAAGGTGATCCAAATGTGATTCACCTACATAAAGAATTGCATGATCATGGGCAAGAAATTGCCGAGTTGACCATTACAATGAATCAATTAGCCAAAGCTCAACTTCAACAAGTTCAAGGTCATAAGAAAGTAAATTCAATAGAGGGTGTCAATATGACGGTAAATAAGAGAAGGCAAAAGGGTCAATAAGTGCAAAACCGTGCGGAACAATATGTTCAAGAAGATAGTGGGTTTGACCAAGATGAATCTTACAATGAATAAGGGGAGGAAGTACAATGTGTGAACAACTTCCAAAGTCAAAGAAACAACTCTCAAGGCCCAAATTAACAACAATGGAGATCTCAAGGTAATCAAGGGAATTGGAACAATCAAAACAACGAAGGTAATTGGAATGGTCAAAACAATCAAGGCAATTAGGGTGGCAATAGTCAAGGATATTGGGGAGGCAAGAACCAAAGGGGATGGAACAATAATCAAGAGAATCGAGGGCCGGGCTTTCAAAGCCCCCCGATGTATCAACAACCAAGCAACCTGCCTCCTTATCTTTCCTATAGTCCTAGCTCTTCCAACAATGAGATGGGGTGAATTTAGAACATGTTTAAACAAATGATGGAGAAGAATGCCGACTCTGATGCTTAGCTAGCCTCTCACAACACTTCAATTCGCAATTTGGAAGTCCAATTGGGGCAAATCTCGCAAGCTTTGAACACTCGTCCTAAGGGGGCACTACCAAGTGACACGGTGGTGAACCCAAAGGGTGGGAACAACACGGGACATGCCATAGCCGTGATTACAAGGGGTGGAAAAGGTGGGGATGCAACCACCTGAACTCAAAGAAATATTGTGGATGATGAACTAGTGTTCCAAGAAGATGAGATTCCAAACAATTTGGTGCAAGCCAATGATGAAGTAAGAATTGATATTGATGACAATGTGGAGGAGACTCATGAGGAAGTGAACCCGTCTAGGGAGCACATTGTAGACATACCAAAACCGGTAGTGCCAAAGGCTAAGGAATCAATGCCAATGCCTCCTCTTCCATACCCTCAAAGGCCTGCCAAGCAAAATGGAGAGAACCAATTCAAAAAGTTAATTGACATGATGAAAATCCTATCTATTAATGTGCCATTGGTTGAGGCTTTGGAGCAAATTCCCGGTTATGCAAAGTTCATGAAGGATTTGGTGACAAAGAAGAGGTCGATGAATTGTGAGACTATAAAGATGACACATCAAGTGAGTGAAATTTTGCACTCAATGGCTCCTAAATTAGAAGATCCCGATGCTTTCACAATCCCTTGTACTATTGGAAGCGCTGACTTTGCAAAAGCTCTTTCTGATCTTGGGGCAAGTATCAATTTGATGCCCTATTTAGTTTTCATGACTTTGGGAATTAGGCAACCAAGACCCACATTTATGAGGTTATAATTGGCGGATCGTACTATGAAGAGACCATTGGGTATTATTGATGATGTGTTGGTTCGTGTTTATAAATTCATCCTCCCGACGTACTTTGTGATTCTTGACTGTGAAGAAGACTATGAGGTGCCCATTATTCTAGAGAGACCTTTCCTTACTACGGGGAAGGCTATTGTTGATGTGGAAGCCGGTGAGCTCACTTTCCGGGTGGGTGATGAAAAGGTAGTTTTCCATGTGTGCAAATCTATGAGGCAACCGGATAGCAATGAAGTTGGTTCGTTTGTGGACTTAGTGACCGATGTGATTATTGATGATACTAGTGACATGATGAATGTGGATGATACTTTGGAGGTCGTTTTGCTCAACCTTGATGATGATGTGAATGATGTCAAGGAATGGGGTCTTACACTTATGAACCCCGCAAATTGTCCTTGGATCTTGAAAATCGGAAAATTCCTCCAACAAAGCCCTCAATCGAGGAGCCTCCCACTTTGGAGTTAAAGCCATTGCCTCCACGTCTCAGGTATGAATTCCTTGGCCCTTGTTCTACTTTGTTGGTTATTATTTCCTCTTGTTTGACTAATATGCAAGTAGACTCCACATTGGCGATGCTATAAAAGAGAAAGAAAACTATCGGTTGGACATTGTCGGATATTCGGGGTTTAAGCCCCGCCTTTTGCATGCACAATATTATTTTGGAGGAGTATGCCAAACCCTCTATTGAACATGAAAGAAGACTAAATGAAGCAATGCAAGAGGTGGCCAAAAAGAAGATCATAAAGTGGTTGGATGCTGGGGTTGTTTACCCCATTTCCAATAGTTCGTGGACCTCTCCGGTGCAATGTGTCCCAAAAAAGAGGGGGAATGATGGTGGTCACCAATGACAAGAACGAGTTGATTCCTACAAGAACGGAGACCGAGTGGAGAGTGTGTATGGACTATCGCAAGCTCAACAAAGTCACAAGGAAGGATCATTTCCCACTTTCCTTCCTTGATCAAATGCTTGATAGGTTGGCCGGCCGTGCTTTCTATTGTTTCTTTGATGGATATTCTGGCTACAATCAAATTTTTATTGCTCTGGAGGATCAAGAGAAGACTACTTTCACATGTCCCTATGGTACTGTCGCATTCTCGTAGATGCCATTTGGTTTATGCAATGCATTGGCGATTTTTCAAGGGTGTATGATGGCTATCTTGACGGACATGGTGAAGGATTCCTTTGAGGTCTTCATGGATGACTTTTCAGTGGTCGGGAATTCTTTTGATGATTGTTTGAAAAATTTGGATAAGGTCTTGGCAAGATGTGAAGAGGCGAACTTGGTACTTAATTGGGAGAAATGTCACTTCATGGTCGAGAAAGGCATTGTCCTTGGCCACAAAATTTCAAAGAATGGTATTGAGGTCGACAAGGCCAAAATAGAGGTGATTTCTAAACTTTCACCCCCAACATCCGTGAAGGGATTGAGGAGTTTCTTGGGTCATGCGGGGTTCTACTACCATTTCATCAAGGATTTTTCCAAAGTGGTGAACCCCTTGTGTAAGCTATTGGAGAGAGATGCCAAATTCCATTTCAACGAGGATTGCATGAAGGCATTTGAATTGCTCAAGTTCAAATTGACAACTACTCCTATCATCACCTTCCCGAATTGGAGCTTGCCTTTTGAGCTCGTGTGTGACGCTAGTGATGTGGCAGTCGGAGCAGTTTTGGGGCAGCGTGTCAACAAGATCTTTCATCCGGTCTACTATGCTAGTAAGACCATGAATGATGCCCAAGTCCATTACATGGTGACCGAAAAAGAGCTCATTGCTATTAGTTTTGCTATGGAAAACTTCCGCCCGTACTTGATGGGTACAAAGGTGATTGTTCACATGGATCATACGGCACTTTGGTACCTAATGAGCAAGAAAGATTCAAAGGAGTTTTTAATGAGATGGGTGCTTTTATTGCAAGAGTTCGATCTAGAAATCCAAGACCGCAAAGGCAGTGAAAACCAAGCGGCGAACCACTTGTATCGCTTGGAGGAGGAGGGGAGGCCACATGACGTCTTTGAAATCAATGACTCCTTCCCCGACGAGCAACTCTAGCCATTTTAATGACGAAGATGCCAAGGTTCACCGACTTAGCAAATTATCATGTGAGTGGTATTGTACCGAATGAGTTCTCTTCAAACCAAAAGAAGAAACTCAAACGGGATTGCCTTGACTACTATTGGGATGAACTGTACCTCTTCCGGATTTATACTGATGGTGTGATTCGAAAATATGTGCCAGAGGAGGAACAAGTGGAAATTCTTGATGCTTTCCACTCTTCACCATATGGTGGTCACCATGGTGGAGCGAGAACGGCGGCGAAAGTGTTGAGTTGTGGATTCTATTGGCCTACTCTCTACAAGGACACAAGTGATCTAGTCTAGCGTTGTGATGAATGTCAAAGGGCCAGTGGGATTTCTAAGAAAAATGAGATGCCCCTCACTACCATAGTGGAAATTGACATTTTTGATGTGTGGGACATTGATTTCATAGGACCGTTCTTAAGCTCTTGTGGGAACACCTACATTTTGGTAGTTGTGGATTATGTGTCAAAGTAGGTTGAGGCCGTTGCTCTACCCAACAACGAAGCTAGAAGTGTGGTGGAAGTTTTGAAAAAGAACATCTTCACAAGGTTTGGTACTCCAAGGGCCATTATAAGTGATGGGGGATCGCACTTTTGCAACAAAGCTTTTGATACCTTACTGACCAAGTACGGTGTCACTCACAAAGTCACGACCCCCTATCACCTTCTAGCAAGCGGGCAAGTGGAAGTCTCCAACTAGGAGATCAAGAGTATTTTATCAAAGACAGTGAATGCCAACCAGAAGGATTGGTCGAAGAAACTTTATAATGCTCTATGGGCCTATAGGACGGCTTACAAAACACCGATTGGGATGTATCCATACCGGTTGGTGTTTGGGAAAGCTTGTCACCTTCCGGTGGAACTTGAGCACAAGGCTGTGTGGGCATTGAAGAAGCTAAATCTTGAGTGGGATGTCGCCGCCAACTTAAGGGTGGCACAATTGAATGAGCTTGATGAATTCTGGTACCATGCTTATACAAGTTCTTCCTTATACAAGGAGAAGATGAAGTACCTCCATGATAAGTACATTCAGAACAAGGAGTTCAAAGAAGGTGATCTTGTGTTATTGTTCAATTTTCGATTAAGGATGTTTTCGGGAAAGTTGAAATCTAAATGGAGTGGCCCGTTTGAGGTTGTGAGTGTGACACCCTTTGGTGCATTAGACTTGAAGAATAAAAATGATGAAATGTTTAGAGTCAATGGTCACCGGGTGAAGCATTATTTAGGAAAATTTGATGATGGACACGTCGTGGTATTGATTCATTTCAAGTGATTGTTAGTAATCTGCGTCGTGCTGCGATGTTAAATCAGGCGCTTCTTGGGAAGCAACCCATGTCTCTTTTTATTTTTCTTATTTTTTTTAGATAGGTCTTATTTTGTGCTAACTGGTTTTAAAGTATGTTGCAGGAATGAGTGTGCTTTGCACGAACTGTGCTCAGGAAACAAAAATGCTAAGTGTGGAAAAAAGTGCGGATCGCACATTTACTGTGCGAACCGTGCAATATTGATAGCCATAGCAGAAAGGAGTTTGCGGCCGCACAATTCATTTGTGCGACCACACAACAGGAGATCACAAAATTGCAAACTATCTGAAGTTTGAATTGCAGAGAAATGGCCGATATGCGGCTGCATAAGGAACCTACAACTACACTCAAAAATGTGCGGACCGCAGATCGTCAAAAAGGGTAATTGGTAACATGTAAGGAGTGTGGACCGCACACAAAAATGTGCGGCCGCACTCAGCTTAGCATATTTGCCCTAGTCGGTCAAACTATAAATAGTTGGCCCCTCACACTAGTCAAACTTTACATACTTTGAACATTTAACACAAAAGCTAGCATAGTGCACGTAAATTGATTCAAGCATCTCACACTCATTTCATCTTCCTTGATCCTTCCTTGCATCGCTACATCACTGATAAGTTCAATTCATCTTCAAAATTTTTCAATTTTCTTAATTTTGTTCATAGTTAGTGTAGTTATGTTTAGGCCTAATGTCAAATTCATCATCAAGTGTGCTTAAAATTGTGTGGGTAACTTCCTAGTTGCTAATTGGGGGATGGATAAACTGTGCATCATGTTTAATTTGCCAATACCATGTCTAAATTGTGCAAACCCTAAGTTCAGTGCCGTCTAATTTTGAAATGTGCGGCCGCACAAGAAATTGTGTGGTCCACAGATCCTTAGGCGAGGGAAAAGTCTGTGCATTGATTGTGCGGACCTCACTCAAAATTGTGCGGTCCACAGAAATTGAATTGCGGTCGCACTCAAAATTATGCGGTCTGCAGAAACTGAAATATGGCCGCAGAAAAATGTGTGCGACCGTAGATCAAAACTTCAGATAATAGATATTTCTGGGCCTTGAATTGTATGGGCGCACTTAGAATTGTGCGGACTGCACTACAATTATGCGTCCGCACTTCCAAATTGTGCGGTCCGCACAAGCCATTCTACGGCCGCACTTCCCCTTCTTGTCCACTATTTTATCTGCATCTGTTTTATAGTCTGTGTTTGAACTTTAACTGACTCATATTGCTATGTATTGCAGAAAATGGTTAGATCAAGAGGATGTGGTGATACTTCCAAAGGGAGGGGTGAACCCTCCCGAGGCCGAGGCAGGGGTACCCTACCACTCTCCGTGCAAAAAGTGATTAGTAAGAGGCAATAGTAGGCCAAGGTAGACAACCAGAGCCCTCCAAATCAAGTTCATATGCCCCGTCTAAGGAAGCATCGGAGGGCGACTCAGTGCAAAGGCAGCTTGTTATGCCATCACACCCACAGCTGCCCCAGGACAGATTTCGACTAAGAGATGAGCCTACCTCTTATGAGAGTACTTCTGAGGGATCGGAAGGGAACAGTCAGGCTACGGAGCCCTCATCTACTCATGTCCCTACCATACTAGTCACAGTTGATGATGATGATGATATTGCAGATGACAGTCGGAGGGGTGAAACCAGAGTTGCAGGCCTGGAGAGGTCAAAGAAGAAGGAAGTTTGGGAAGATAGGTTTGTGAGCCTGACTGCATTCAACATGTTCCGAGAGTGGTGGCCGCAGAGATCGCTCACTCTTGAGCGGTAGTTTGTGTTGAAATATGTGGATAGATACAACCCGAATGTGTTAAGACAATTTCGGGAAAGAAAAGGGTGGAAATGGTTCGCGAAAAGCGTATTGGATACCAAGGAGCACTTAGTCCAGGAGTTCTATGCCAATGTGGCGCACATAAAAAAGGGGACTAAGGTGACTAAGGTGCAGAACTTAAAAGTACGATTTCATCAGACCACCCTGAACACTAATTTGGGGCTCGAGGATATGGAGCCAGTGCCGTATTTAGAGAAGTCCGAACTGGGTGATGCAGCTCACCCTTGGCTAGATGAGATACTAGAAGCTCTAGGACCACCACCACCATGGATCATGGCAATATTTCCTATTTTGCGGAACACCCTCAACTTTGAAGCAAAAGGGTGGAAAACATTTGTATGCAGTCGTATACACCCAAGCCGGAATGAAAACAATCTTCCAATCCCCCAGGCAGTCTTAGTTGCATCTATCATGGTCGGATACCCAATTAATGTGGGTGCCATCATGTCAGCCAACATGTCTCTGGTTGTCAGGCAGGGTGAAAGCTCATATCCGTATCCCAACACTATCACAGAGTATGTCACGGATGCGGGGGTAGAGCCCAAGAGCTTTGATACGAAGGTAAGGGCTAAGCAGCCCTTCTCCTGGTACTCTCTAAAGGACCCAATGTCACGACCCAAAATCCATTAAAGGTCGTGATGGCACCGGACACAGCTGTCAGGCAAGCCAAAAATAAATACTTAATTTGGTTCTCAATTTAAAAATTTTAAAATCATATTTCTTTCAATTAAATAGTAAAAGGTGGAATTTACAGTGTAAATAATAATATTTTATAATAATTTCAACACAGGACAACCCAAATCACCCCAAAATCCGGTGTCACGAGTATATGAGCCTCAACTAGGAATGCAAAATAAAATACAACATGTGTCCGGAATACAAATTCGTACAAGAGAAATATAAATATTCTGAAGGAGACTCTGCTGGCTGCGGGCTCGTAACGTGGAATGCAACTCACCTAAGTCCCCGCAATAACCGCTCCTCTACGCCCACAAGGCCACTTGACATATATGCACCTGCAGCAAGTGTAGTATTAGTACTTAAATCAACGCGTACTCAGTAAGTATCCCGCCCAACCTCGAAGAAGTAGTGACGAGGGGTCGACTTTGACACTTACTATGGGATATAAATAAAATATCAATGATATAGTTAAGCATGGATTATATAAAACGATTGCAAGCTCAATATTTTGAAGTAAGTAAGCAGTTCTTTTATAATTAAGAAATCTCCAAATTTATTTCTTATTATTTAACAATTTATCTCAGGCTAAGGAGCCAATATCGTTTATTGTAAATTCCAAAGCAATCAATTCAATCATGAGAAAATAATGTCGAGATCGTATGGCCCGCTCCAACATAAATATTTAAATTGTGTACTACCGAGGGTCGAACGGCCGAATCATAGATGCATCTATTAAATTTGTCGAGGCGTTAGGCCCGCTCCAAAAAATTATAAACACATTCAAACAACCAAGTCAAGAATTTATAAAGGGGCAATTATTCAAGGAAATGCCAAATTCTCATTTAACGGTCAAGAGAACGAATTTTATCTTTTTTAAAAGTCCTTTACCAAGTTCAATGTGATCTAAGCAAATCAAATTAACAAGAAGGTTGCAACATCGCAAGTATAGCATGATTTGGATCCTAAACTACCCGGACTTAAGCATAATAGTAACTACGCACGGACTCTTGTCACCTCGTGTGTACGTAGCCCCCACAAATAGGAGCACATATTGAATTATTTTATTTATGGGGTTAATTCCCTCTTACAAGGTTAGAAAGGAGACTTACCTCGCTCCGAAGTTCCATAGACGGCTCCCAAGCCTTTCCAATAACTCAAACCGATGCCCAACGCTACAAAACTAATCAATAAATGTGCAAACCCATAAAAATATACTCTAATACTCACAATAATTCGATTTAAACAAATTCCAAACTCCGCTCGAAAAGTTGATAAAATCACCCTCGGGCCCACGTAACCGGATTCCGAAAATTTTTGAAGATAACCTTTACCCATAACCTCACAAACTCAAATATATAACTCATTTCCAATTCCATGCCCAAATTCGTGGTCAAAATCAAAAATACCAATTCTAGGTTTTCTACCAAAAATCCCACAATTGTCCCAATTTTTCCTCCTTAAATCCACATATAAACTTTACATTTAGCTCACAATAAGTAAGAAACTACTTACCTTGTGTTACATGATGAAGAATCCTAAAAATCGCCCAAGAACCGAGCTCCAAAAATCCCAAATAAAAATGAAGAAATGACCAAGTTCGATCCCTTATGTTCTGCCAAGTTTCCGCTTCTGCGGATTACTTGACTGCATTTGCGGTCCTGCTTCTGCGGATCTCCCATAGCTTCGGTGATCTAGGGATTCTAGCCTATGTCTGCATATGCAGTCTCCCATGCGCATATGTGCATCCGCATCTGCGGATATGTTTCCTCACATGCGCCCCCAGGCTTTCTTTCAATCTCGCACCAGCGACGCACCTCCGCATCTGCGACCTCGCAGGTGCGGACAACCCTTTGCACCTGCGGTCACTGCCCAGCTTCGCCCAAACTGCACCTTCGACCATTTCCTCGCTTTTGCGGTCACGCACCTGCGGTCAAACTTGCGCAGGTGCGATTACACCAGAACTGGTGCATTTCAGCCATTCCTTAAGTCCAAAACTTGCTCCGTTAACCATCCGGGACCCACTCGAGGCCCTCGGAACCTTAACCAAATATACCAACATGTCCCAAAACACATTACGAACTTAGTTGAGCTTCCAAATTACATCAAACAACGCTAAAACCATGAATCACATTCTAATTCATGCTTAATGAACTTTAGAACTTCAAACTTCTATATTCGATGCCGAAACCTATCAAATCGCGTCTGATTGACCTCACATTTTGCACACAAGTCACATTCGACATTACAGACCTACTCCAACTTCCGGAGTCGGAATCCGACCCCGATATCAAAAAGTCCACTCCCGGCCAAACTTCTCATAAACCTTCAAATTTGCAACTTTCGCCAAATGATCCCGAAATGACCTACGGGCCTCCAAATGCACTTCCACATGCTCTCCCAATACCAGAATCACCATATGGAGCTATTCCCAGGCTCGGAATCCCAAACGGATATCGATAACATTGAAATACACCTCAACCCAATATTTATGAAATACTTCCAAAATTCCAACTTCCATAATAGGGGCCGAACCCCGGGTCATCCAAAACCCGATCCGGACATGCGCCCAAGTCCAAAATCATCATACAAACCTGTGGAAACCTTCAAATCCCTATTCTGAGGTCGTTTACTCAAAAATCACACTTTAGTCAATTCCTCTAACTTAAGGCTTCCGAAATTAGAATTTGCTTTCCAAATAAACTCCGAACTTCCCGAAATTAAATTTCGACCACGCGTACAAGTCATAATACCTGAAGTGAAGCTGCTCAAGGTCTCAAACTGCTGAATGACATGCTAGAGCTCAAAACGACTGGTCGAGTCGT
This sequence comes from Nicotiana otophora, assembly GCA_000715115.1. Taxonomy (NCBI): domain Eukaryota; kingdom Viridiplantae; phylum Streptophyta; class Magnoliopsida; order Solanales; family Solanaceae; genus Nicotiana; species Nicotiana otophora. The sequence continues at coordinate 51,503 of AWOL01S0034973.1, forward strand.
TACATTCTCTCCCACTTAAACATATGTTCGTCCTCGAACGTGCTAAGAACTATTTTGGAGTTGTCCGAAATCATTGGTCAACACCTCGTGCACCTACCCGTGCTACCACAACCCAGTTGAGCACATTAGTTTGAACCAATCTGAAGATCTTCCTCTTTATTTAGTCAAGTAAGTCTTAGAGCCAAATTCCAACATCCGGAATTCTCCACCAGGCATGTTTCCAACATACAAACACCGTATCAATCACTACACACTGCACCAAACACAATTGTGTACCCTTACTAAATTCTTACCATGCACCGCATAATTCACATGAATATAATAACATCCTCCAATAACAATACCCGAAATTCCACGAATCTGATGCCCACAATACACCTCATGACACATATAAGTCCTGTTCCAACTCTTGAAATGCTGCCATGACGGAAGAGATGTGCAGAAATTCATAACCAACTGTCGAGGCAACGAATCATTGGGTTCCTTCTCTTGACAAGGACCATTACCCCATTATGAACCAAATAACGATATTTTCTTTTTAATATGCCTCATATAATCCGATCGCACTGATCCCAGTACCAATAATCTTGTCTCACCCAGTATAAGTTGTTCCGGCAATAAGCCACTACCAACACTACCAAAGGTCTCATATGATGCCACCATGTGCCAACAATTCACAAACTCGCATGTGATACATAAGGAAAAATGAACTCCGAAAAGAACTGCTCAACCCACGTGACTAATTAAACAACCGAAAAGATGTTATGAACCTTCCTCAGAAAATGAGAAGCAAAACACACAAGAATAGGTATAAAGAACTGTACGCAATCACATTTTTGCGGCGTGCAACCCAATCCACATATGACACCGTTGCGGCATGCAACCCGATCTAACCACGATACACATTGCGGCGTGCAACCCGATCCAAACAACATATCTGTGACGGCGTGCCATCCGATCTGCACATAGTAATAAATGGGGAAATACCCATCAAGCCAGAAATGTTTATACCTTACGAAATACCCGAATATCAACCATAAGCACGCCAATTGCATAATACAAATCCTGAGGAGACGGGTAGCGTCATATGCTATAAAACTCAAGCACAACTAGGGTGCAATAAATAACCTGCATCTCGAGAGCCATCCTGCTCATATAATACCACAAACTATACGGGATCCCAATACGAGTGCGAATAATCAAACTGCCTCACAACCCACATGGCACAATAGAGACTACACGGAAAGGCCGACAACAGAAATAATATCCAAAACTCGAAGACCCCTCCGAAAATAGCGCTATGCTGAAATGAACACATCCGGCCTGATATAAAGCCCACATTCACATTTAGATCCATCCATAGACCTTAAGTCGATTCTGAACGTACCGCACTAGGCTAATAACCTTTCAAGGATCCATAACACCCCTTTTCCCATGACATACAAGAACAACCGTCAAATACGGAACAAACTTCCACAATTCACAACCAACTGAATAGAGCGCCTTTCAGGACTACACTCTCACATTAGCGATAGTACCAAATCTCCATACTTGGTTTCAAATCTTTAATCAATCAAGTGACTATATGTCACACTTATACAATCTTCCCGTGGGATACGCTCCCACGACCTTCCGCACCAGGTAACAAGTCTGCACATCTATGCCACCGCCCACACGAATGTTATAAAGCAAATCAAGAAGCCGCAAATCAGTACACAAAGCCTCTTACACAGGACACCAATCTCAGGTGACACTAAAGACAACACCAGCTTACTCTAAACATCTGAATTTTTCCCTAGTCATCCGAGCTCGTGACATTCTTGTCAACACTGAACCGCAACCTTGATCCTCAGCTTCCAATTTTCCCATGACGCTCACTGCATCTAACATGCCAATACGTGAGAGTACCAGAATTCCATAATAACCCCTGATCCACTAATAGGATAAACACTTCATCATATAGAAACCCTTTACTTTGCTCATTTCAGAATATGCAATGCAACACGCAACTAAATTCCCATACCGCAGAAAATACACCCTCATGTCGTCATCTAAACTGCCATAACTCTTCCGGAAATCCCTTTCCACAACAAATCTATACAAATCAAATACCTCCCAAATCAACCAAGTTGTGGTGGCGCTCAAGCCCAAGTGTACAACCACAAACCACATGTATAACTTCACGCTGGAGAAACTGGTCATTGCCATAACTGTGCTGATTCAACCATTGTCAACCGAGCCACTTCTTCTACTTTGCTCGGGACTTGCCCTAGAAATAATAATAGCTCCATTAAAAATATCATGTACCCAAATCTGCACTCATCCTGAGTGACCTTATTTCACGAGACCACGTTGTCTCCAAAACCCATGAACCATCTCATACCCTCCTTATGCGCATATTCGCATCTTCAACTGGTACACCCATTCTGAAAATCCATCTATGAATCCAAAGTTATTTTCTCCCATTACTCCAATGCTACACCACAGACCGATGATAACATAGAACACTCCAAGCCCCTTTCATAATCCACTGCAAAAGCTCGATACTTAACCATACTACTGGCTATAAATCCTTAGTCACCGAATTGTTGACAGTCACCTACTCTCACTTGTTCTCGAATATAATCAAACTCCAAGGCCCTGCTGGCGCATGAACACCCTCTCAAAGAAGTAACCGGCTGAATTTCTTTCCTTGTATATTACATCCACATGAAGCATAGACTCTAAGACTTCCCAAAACCTAAACATGAACCAATAAAATATAACACACATTCCTCAAATCCTTGGCTCAAATCACCATTGATGTTCTCTTTCCTTAGTCGTAGCAACCCACCAATATGCCATCCGCACAAGCCATTCTGCGGCCACACTTAGAATTGTGTGGACAGAACTTCCCCCTGCTGCCCACTATTTTATCTGCAACTGTTTTATAGTCTGTGTTTGAACTTTAACTGACTCATGTTGCTATGTATTGCAGAAAATGGTTAGATCAAGAGGACATGGTGATACTTCCAAAGGGAGGGGTGAACCCTCCCGAGGCCGAGGCAGGGGTACCCTACCACTCTCCGTGTAAAAAGTGATTAGTAATAAGGCAACAGTAGGCCGAGGTAGACAGTCAGAGCCCTCCAAATCAAGTTCATATGCCCCGTCTAAGAAAGCATCAGAGGGCGACTCAGTGCAAAGGCAACATGTTGTGCCATCACAGCCACAGCTACCCCAGGACAGAGTCCGATTGAGAAATGAGCCTATCTCTTCTGAGAGTACTTCTGAGGGATCATAAGGGAACAGTCAGGCAACATAGCCCTCATCTACTCATGCCCCCGCCGCACCAGTCACAGTTGATGATGACAAAGATATTCCGAATGACAGTCAGGGGGGTGAAACCAGATTTGCAGGCCTGGAGAGGTCAAAGAAGAAGGAAGTTTGGAAAGATAGGTTTGTGAGCCTGACTGCATTCAACAAGTTCTGAGAGTGGTGGCCGCAAAGAACGCTCACTCTTGAGCAATAGTTTGTGTTGAAATATATGGATAGATACAACCCGAATGTGTTAAGACAATTTCGGGAAAGAAAAGGGTGGAAATGGTTCACGAAAAGCATATTGGATGCCTAGGAGCACATAGTCTGGTAGTACTACCCCAATGTGGCACACATCAAAAAAGGGGACTAAGGTGACTAAGGTGACTAAGGTGCAGAACTTAAAGGTACGATTTGATCAGACCACCCTGAACACGTATTTGGGGCTCGGGGATATGGAGTCGGTGCAATATTTAGAGAAGTTCGTAGTGGGTGATGCAGCTCGCCCTTTGCTAGCTAAGATACTAGCAGCTCCAGGGCCACCACCACCATGGATCATAGAAAGGGTTCATATTCTGCAGAACACCCTCAACTTTGAAGCAAAAGGTGGCAAACATTTGTATGCAATCGCATAGACCCAAGCCAGAATGAAAACAATCTTCCAATCACCTGGGCAGTCTTAGTTGCATATATCATGGTCGGGTACCCAATTAATGTGGGTGCCATCATGTCAGCATCTCTGGTTGTCAGGCAGGGTGAAAGCTCTTATCTGTATCCCAACACTATCACAGAGTATCTCACGGATGCGGGGGTGGATCCCAAGAGCTTTGATACGAAGGTAAGGGCTAAGTAGCCCTTCTCTTGCTACTCTCTGAAGGACCCAGTGTCACGACCCAAAATCCATTAAAGGTCAGGATGGCATCGGACACCGCTGTCAGGCAAGCCAAAAATAAATACTTAATTTGGTTCTCATTTTAAAAATTTTGAAATCATATTTCCTTCAATTAAATAGTAAAAGGTAGAATTTACAGTGTAAATAATAATATTTTATAACCATTTCAACGCAGGACAACCCAAATCATCCCAAAATCCGGTGTCACAAGTGCATGAGCCTCAACTAGGAATGAATAATAAAATATAACATCCGTCCGGAATACAAATTCGTACAGGAGAAATATAAATATTCTGAAGGAGACTCTGCTGGTTGCGGACTCGTAATGTGGAATGCAACTCACCTAAATCCCCGCAATAACCGCTCCACTGCGCCCACAAGGCCACTAGACATATATGCACCTGCACAAAATTTTGCAACAAGTGTAGTATGAGTACGTAAATCAATGCGTGCTTAGTAAGTATCCCGCCCAACCTCGAAGAAGTAGTGACGAGGGGTCGACTTCGACACTTACTATGAGCTATAAATAAAATATCAATGATATAGTTAAGCATGGATTATATAAAATGATTGCAAGCTCAAATTTTGAAGTAAGTAAGCAGTTCCTTTATAATCAAGAAATCTCCAAATTTATTTCTCATTATTTAACAATTTAACTCAGGCCAAGGTGGCAATATCGTTTATTGCAAATTCCAAAGCAATCAATTCAATCATGCAAAAATCATGTCGAGGTCGTACGTCCCGCTCTAACATAAATATTTAAATTGTGCACTGCCGAGTGTCGAATGACGCGAACCATAGATGCATCTATTAAATCTGCCGTGGCGTTCGACCCGCTCCACAAAATGATAAACACATTCAAGCAACCAAGTCAAGAATTTATAAAGGGGTAATTATTCAAGGAAATGTCAAATTCTCATTTAATGGTCAAGAGAACGAATTTTATCCTTTTTAAAAGTCCTTTACCAAGTTCAATGTGATCTAAGCAAATCAAATTAACAAGAAGGTTGCAACATCGCAAGTATAGCATGATTTGGATCATAGACTACCCGAACTTAAGCATAATAGTAGCTACGCAAGGACTCTCGTCACCTCGTGCGTAGGTAGCCCCCACAAATAGGAGCACATATTTAATTATTTCACCTATGTGGTTAATTCCCTCTTACAAGATTAAAAGGGAGACTTACCTCGCTCTGAGGTTCCATAGTCGGCTCCCAAGCCTTTCCCACAACTCAAACCGATGCCCAACGCTACAAAACTAATCAATAAATGTGCAAACCCATAAAAATATACTCGAATACTCACAACAATTCGATTTAAACAAATTCCAAACTCCGCTCGAAAAGTTGATAAAATCAACCTCGGGCCCACGTACCCAGATTCCAAAATTGTTTTAAGATAAACTTTACCCATAATCTCACGAACTCAAATATATAATTCATTTCCAATTTCATGCCCAAATTCGTGGTCAAAATCAAAAATACCAATTCTAGGTTTTCTACTAAAAATCCCACAATTTTCCCAATTTTTCCTCCTTAAATCCACATATAAACTTTACATTTAGCTCACAATAAGTAAGAAACTACTTACCTTGTGTTACATAATGAAGACTCCTCAAAATCACCCAAGAACCAAGCTCCAAAAATCCTAAATGAAAATGAAGAAATGACCAAGTTCGATCCCTTATGTTCTGCCTAGTTTCCGCTTCTGCGGATTACTTGACCAAATTTGCGGTCCCTCTTCTGCGGATCTCCCATCGCTTCTGCGATCAAGGGCTTCCAGCCCATTTCCGCATAAGAGGTCTCCCATGCGCAGATGCGCATCCGCATCTACGGATATGCTTCCGCACCTGCGCCCCCAGGCTTTCTCTCAATCTTGCACCTGCGACGCATCTCCGCATGTGCGACTTCGCCGGTGCGGACAACCCTTCGCACTTGCAGTCACTGCCCAGCTTCGCCCAAACCGCACCTACGACCATTTCCTTGCTTCTACGGTCAAACTTGCGCAGGTGCGATTACACCAGAACTGATGCACTTCATCCATTCCTTAAGTCTAAAACTTGCTTCGTTAACCATCCGGGACCCACCCGAGGCCCATGGAACCTTAACCAAATATACCAACATGTCCCAAAATACATTACGAACTTAGTCGATGTTACACCCCATATTTTTGTATGTAAAAATGCGCCATGATTAAATTAATGGAAGCTCAAAAATGAGATGTTACATCCCTCATTTTCGTACGATAAAGTTTCGTCATAAGGTAATCGACGTAAGTTCGGGAATGAGACTATTGTAAGATTATAAGTATTATGCTATTTCCAACAAGTGATGAGTAAATTCGTGAAGGTGAGAGGATAAGCAAATCAAAGTAAATGAATTTCGTCGAAATTTGACATTTTGGGGTAAAATACGGTCTAAGCTATATTATCCTGTATTTATGGACTAGTGCCATACAAGGTACTACATGGACATGATAGTAAGGTGTACAAGGTATGTTAAAAGTGAATAGTATTTTAAGTAAGTTGAGATAATTCTTAATTATTGGGTAATGGGATATTACCCAATTAATTAAGTAATTTTTGTGGATAAGCTTAATCAAGACTTTTGGATAAATATTAACTCACTTTTCGATAAAATATGTATCCATGTGTTAAGAAGAGTACTACTGTATTCGTAAACTACGTGTGTTCTCATTTAATGTGACACATTACTCCTATTCTTTCCATTTTTTACAATATTCAATCTCACTTTCCCCCTAACTTAACATCATCTTCTTATTCTTTACTTCTTTAATTATACTACAATTTCATGGCAGCCCATATGGGTTTCAACGCATTACTAGCAAGTTACATGTTTTATAACACAATTTGGAATTCTATAATAGCAGCATAAGACGCAATTCTAAGAGAGCACGGTATAATCTTTCTCAAGGATATCATACGGATTTTACCCTACTTCGATCCGCTGTTACAGGAGTTGTCACAAAAGACGTGTGTTGGAAGGATTGTCAAGAGAATCGGCTCAGGTATGTTAAGGCTATCCCTTATTTCCTTCCAAATAATACAAATGAAACGAGAAAAATACGCAACTTTCATAAATGACTCTATTCATAGAAATACTAGGGGTATCTATATTCTTGATTCCCCACGTGAATTATTATTATATCTTCTGTTCATGGGTCTCAGAAAAATACGTATTTGATAAAGTATCCGAAAGGCATATTGATTTTTATGACATTCCGAGAAATCTTATTAACGAAATTCTTATGCATTTCATGCATTTATACATGTACATTGACCCATGACCAGATGGCGTTATATATGCGTATATTATATGAATATGGGATATGGGAAAAGGTTATGGCGTTATATACGCACCACCACCTGAATAGCTGGTATACGTTGATGATTTTCCCACAGTGGCCGAAATGATATGATGGGATGCCCTCAGAGGCTTGATGAAGTAATGAACACATATACCTATGCATGGTATGACATTTATACGCATATGCGTGACATTATAAAAATGAAATAATTTATAGAGCTATGAAGACGTACATGTCGAGTCTTTTACTCCATGTTTCTCTCATGTCTATTATTTACTGATTTTCATTCCTTACATACTCAGTACATTATTTGTACTGATGTACCTTTTGCCTGGGGAGGCTGCGTTTCATGCCCGCAGGTCTCGATAGACAGGTCAAGAGTCCTCTAAGTAGGCGATCAGCTCAGCATAAGATATTGGTGCACTCCATTTGCTCCGAAGTTGCTTGTTTGGTCAGTATGATTTATATGTGTATGGTTTGGTATGGAGGGACTCTGTCCCGGCCTTTATGACAGTTATATATTCTTAGAGGCTTGTATACAGATGTCATATATATGAAAGATTGTACGACCTTGTCGGCCTATGTTTTGAGTTTATTAATGATCGTGTTGGCCTATTAGGCCCGCATGTCACATGTATATGATGATGTAACAAGAAAGATACGTTACGTAGGTACACGGTTGAGTAAGGTACTGGGTGTCCGTCGCGGCACATCGATTTGGATCGTGACAAAAGTGATATCAGAGCAGTTCTATCCTAGGGAGTCTACAAGCTGTGTCTAGTAGAGTCTTGTTTATGGGTGTATTGTGCACCACACTTATAAGCATGAGGCTACAGGGTATTTTTGACTGTTACTCTTTTTTATTACTCTAGATTGTGTGGTAGAGCTCAGTTGTAAGAACTCAATTTCCTAAACTCTATCTTATTCATAATACGACGATGCCTACATCCAAAAAGATGGTTGGTAAGAGATGTAGCTGTGAAAGAGTTGAGTCAGAGGAACTCGATTTTTCATGATTCTTATGATGAGTAAATGTGAGATCTTCAGTAGATCATGTGTGTACTAAGACATGAAAGTCTCATGATAAGGAGCCTTAAGGCAAGAATATTTATCCACCTTTATGGTGAAATACAATGAGAGATTCAGATGATAAACACAAGTTTCAGCAAGTAAAAGAAGCAAGGTGAAGAAGGGTACGAGGCACCCAGTTAATGAAGATTATCAGTATTACAGTTCCGGCAGAAAAATATAAGCATTGTGAGTTACCCTCAATAGTAACAGAGGTATGTATAATTGGCCACACCCATCCCAGTTATACCTTATTGGGGGCTAACATATGTATATTAAGAAAAGGACGGGATATCAGAATCCGGCTGGGGTTAGAGTAACCCAAAATGGTGAATTGATTGTTTGCATTAGTTGACATTTCCAAAGGATATTGCAAATGTGCTAACAGGTCTCCTTGTGAGACACCCAAATGGCACACTCTAAAATAGTATAGCTAGATATGAGTTCTACAAAGATAGGCACTGGAAGCTTGGAAAGGATAAATATTATCTTAGTATGGCTCCCGTCCCTAGTAGAGAGATAATTCTAGGCAACCCGAGGAGCCAGTGGATGGAGCAAAAGGGGAGCTAAAAGCAAAAGAATATCTTATTGAAGTTTTTAGAATAAAGTAATAGACAGAAATGTTAGCAGGAAAATAAGAAGAGAGTTAATAAAGCAGTATGAGTAAAATGTGGTTCATGGATGACAATGGTAGATCAAAACGATGACAGTATTACAAAGTCTATTGTCAAGTGAAGGAAAAAAAAGTGAGAGGTCACAGGCCTTGAGACAACAAAAGATTATAGGCCAAAAAGTCATATCCTCATTTCAAGAAATAAGTTCTTGACTCCAACGCGACTACCAGAAGGAAAAGTTAGACCCCAGAGTAACAGAAATTAGTATGGATTATTGAACAAGATAAACTAAACATGAATTAGGGATTGAGTGAGTTGATAATGGTCGGCAACATGAGAATTTCAGATTGCGCTCCGACGATAATAGAATGGACGATAGAAGAATACCCTTTAGAGGTCATTCAGGAAGACGCTTCCCTAAAGCAAGCAAGGTGAATAAAGTTAAGCTTAAGGGAATGTATGTGCCAGTTACACTAGGTGTTTCCCTCGTGAGTAAGGAAATTTGTTACCCTTGGTACAGAAGGATTACCGCAAGGCGAATGAGGGTTATCGATGATATGAAAAGACGTCAAAGATGAAGAGGTAAAACATTTATATGTAGATCATCGTAGCACTAAATGTTAGTACTCCCCTAAAGGGGGGAATATGGAGTGATGTAGCATTAAGTCAGAATTACGTGGTTCTAGTAATTATGGTATAGTAAAGGAAGAATGCGACAAAAATGAAAAAGGGATGATATTGCACTTATTCAAAGCCTATAGATAGGCTACGATTCCAGAACATTTTGCAAACACGACGTCAAGAATAGGAAGTGAGGGTTCCTGTTCGAGATGTTATTGATAAATAAGGAGCCAGTATGAGACGCAAGTTAAGACAAAGGAAATAACCCAAGAAAGATTATGTGGAATATTGATATGAGAGTGGGCTAACGATTAGTTAGTAGTTGATTCAGAAAGAACCTAGTTATGGCTAAACATGAGGTTACAGACGAGTTAGCAGATCATGCAAGATAACATAGTAAAACCCAATATGGTGAATTCAGTCTCACAGATACAACATCGTGACCCTTAAGAAATATTCAGATACGAGTTGGGTAGTTAACGGTTTCGTATGAATGTTATGGAAATAAAAGATAGTCTCACTGGGAAGACAGTCAAAATATCAGTTCAGAACAACCCTACAAGCATAAGGGCGTGGAAGTAAGTAACTACGGATAATTATAGGCAAGGAAGGACATCAAAAGGTCCGTCGAGTATACAATGTAATTAAGCCTACAGATTTGCAAGAGTCAGAGGGTCCTCCCTAATTACTACAATGAAAGACTAGCTGAGGGAATAAGCAAGAAGGCTTCAACCTAAGCACAGTGACCTAAAGAGGAAATGGTCTTGTAAAAACAGTCTCACTACAACATTGTATGCACTCCATAAGGAAGTGGCACCTACCGTGGCTAATGAACGGAAAGTAACATCAAAAGTAATATTCGAAATCATATGAGTTACACGAAAATTCTGGCATGCATGGGAACTAAGATAAGTTAAGTAAGCATGCAACAAAGGGATAGAAAGACCAGGAAAAGTAATAGCTTACGCTTAAATAAAGTTGAGAAGGAACGAAAGGAATTATTCGATCAATAATCCAGAGTTAGTTATGTTATGAACGCACTTGAGATTTCGGAGCATTATCCATGCGGTATATATGTTGATAATCATACAGCCGTAGAAGACTCCGGTATAAGTTAAAAGAAAGAATAGAATCCAGGTCATAGACAAAAGATTGAATTGTCAAAAGATTGTATCATGGATATTCCATAGCTCCCATGAAAGGCTAAAGTAATAACTAATACCAGGAGCCGCAGATCGGAAGATAGCTTAAGCCTACATAAAGGTTGATCAGAAAAAGAGCAAACTAAAGAGTTACATCAACTAAGTAAATCGGGAGTCTGATTATTGGACCCAGAAAATTTTAGACATCGTGATTGAGAAAAATTGCAGAACTACTCTTAATATCAGAGGTACAAGAGAGATAGTACAACAACCATATTTTATGATAGCTCTACGATAAAGCCAGTTAGAAGAATACCCGCCTCGTAAGAAGTCAGTATGAAGCTCCCACCGGATTATGTATACACCAGAGGTGCAAGTAATATAATAGAGCTTCAAGTTGTGGATGTGAATCATACCTATGTGAAGGGGGGGGGGGTCATAAGAGAGATAGAAGACGTGATGCGAGATTTTAAGGTAAGTAAGGTAAAGGTGAACAACGTATGAGCTACTCAGGTGCAGAAGGTTGTGAATAATCTATACTTCAGATAGAGGGCAAGAAGTGCTGGGATTTAATATCGAGGAATGATAGCGGCATCGTTAGTGTCATATCTTCCAGCCTATGTTTTCTACGTATCGAGAGGTCCAATTGAGAGAGTAAAGAAGAGTTAGAGACAATGTGATGTCTCGCTTGATATTCCAGAATGACATAAGGAAATCTATAGTGCAAGCAAATTGAAGGAAGGTTGCGAGCAGTATAAATAGATACGTATAGGTCGCAAGCTAAAGTATAGTAAAGCGACAAGGATTTATGACAGGAATAAGGATAAGAAAGGGCGAGTGAGAAGGTGACAAGAATGGATAAGTCCTCAGGATTAAGCCCATAAAAACAAGAGAGTTGATGATTTCTCTAAGTTATAGAAAGCTCAGTATAGCCTGAATGAACTCAAAGGAGTCTAAGACTAATAATATCGAGAAAAAGAATGGAATGCTGCCCTGGTAGTGGAATGAGGGTGTGATTGTGATAGATAAAGGATGACGTTTGGGCCTTCGACTGAGTAATGATTTGAAGAGGATTTCATGGATTGTACGGAATTAAAAATGTAGGGTGAATCACATTAGGATGCAATTAAATACGATTATTGAAGTATAGTATCGCCCCTAAGTGGATCAGGAAAATCAGTTCAAATATTCCTCGATACAGCATAAACCCTATATTACATAAGAAGTTTTAAGTTATCAATGGAAGATTGTAGATCAACATTGAGGTGAATCGATAATGGATGGATAAAATATACAAAGTACGAGATGAGATTAGACCATCATTCTCAAGATGATCAGTAATGAAGAAGCGTTAAAAGACTTAGCTTTATGCATATAGAATAAGCAACAAGAGTAACCTGGAGTTTGGTCGCAGACCTCAGTAACAATAAATCGAAGTAAGAGTTATGGTATAGTATGGCCTACTTAGATGTAGCAAAGCTAATGAAGCCCAGAGGGACAACTTGACATAATTTTGTATATATTCACAAAGTGAGGCCTAGAGACTGTCTAAGAGCTGGAGGGAAGGGGAGAGAAGCATCACATAGGTGCACATACAAAGTTAGAGTCGTACAAGCTGCATAATAGAAGGTAGCAACAGTTACGAGATTAGAAGGATTCCAACTACAAGTCGTGGTGTGAGAAATAAGCTTAAAGGGGGGAATGCCCTGGCCTTTGGATTTATTCAAAGAACAATTGTCTAAATGGAAAGGAGAATATTGAAGTATTCGCAAGAGCTATGGGTTATGAGAATGATAAGTGCATCAGTCAACATTCGAGGACGAATGTTCCAAAGGGGGGGAATGATGTTACACCCCATGTTTTCGTACGTAAAAATGCGCCATGAATAAATTAATGGAAGCTCGGAAATGAGATGTTACATCCCGCATTTTCGTACAATAACGTTTCGTCATAAGTTAATCGACGTAAGTTCGGGAAGGAGATTATAGTAAGATTATAAGTATTATGCTATTTCAAACAAGTGATGAGTAAATTCGTGAAGGTGAGAGGATAAGCAAATCGAAGAAAATAAATTTCATTGAAATTTGACATTTTGGGGTAAAATACGGTCTAAGCTATATTACCCCGTATTTATGGACTAGTGCCATACAAGGTACTACATGGACATGATAGTAAGGTGTACAAGGTAAGTTAAAAGTGAGTAGTATTTTAAGTAAGTTGAGATAATTCTTAATTATTGGGTAATGAGATATTACCCAATTAATTAAGGAATTTTTGTGGATAAGCTTAATCAAGACTTTAGGATAAATATTAACTCACTTTTCAATAAAACATGTATCCATGTCTTAAGAAGAGTACTACTGTATTCGTAAACTACGTGTGTTCTCATTTAATGTGACATATTACTCCTATTCATTCCATTTTTTTACGATATTCAATCTCACTTCCCCCCTAACTTAACATCATCTTCTTCTTCTTTACTTCTTTAATTATACTACAATTCCATGGCAACCCATATGGGTTTCAATGCATTACTAGCAAGTTACATGTTTTATAACACAATTTGGAATTATATAATAGCAGCATAAGACACAATTCTAAGAGAACACGATATAATCTTTCTCAAGGATATCATACAGATTTTTTGCTACTTCGATCCGTCGTTACGGGAGTTGTCGCAAAAGACGTGTGTTGGAAGGATTGTCAAGAGAATCGGCTCAGGTATGTTAAGGC
>AWOL01S0034974.1:0-33707 GCA_000715115.1 Nicotiana otophora
GCCTTAACATACCTGAGCCGATTGTCAAGAGAATCGGCTCAGGTATGTTAAGGCTATCCCTTCTTTCCTTTTGGCATGATCCAAATAACACAAGTGAAACAAGCAAAATACGCAACTTTCATATATAACTCTATTCATAGAAGTACTAGGGGTGTCTATATTCTTGATTCCCTATGTGAATTATCATTATATCTTCTGTTCATCGGTCTCAGACAAATATGTATTTGATAAAGTATCCGAAAGGCATATTGATTTTTATGACATTCCGAGAAATCTTATTAACGAAATTCTTATGCATTTCATGCATTTATACATGTTTATTGACCCATGACCAGATGGCGTTATATACGCATATATTATATGTATAAGGGGTATGGAAAAGGTTATGGCGTTATATATGCACCACCACCTGATCAACTGGTATACATTGATGATTTGCCCACAGTGGCCGAAATGATATGATGGGATACCCTCAGAGGCTTGATGATATTATGAACACATATACCTATGCATGGTATGACATTTATACGCACATGCATGACATTATACAAATAAAATGATTCACAGAGCTATGCAGACGTACATGTCGAGTCTTTTACTCCATGTTTCTCTTATGTCTATTATTTACTGATTTTAATTCCTTACATACTCGGTACATTATTTGTACTAACGTCCCTTTTGCCTGGGGACACTGCGTTTCATGCCCGTAGGTCTTGATAGATAGGTCGAGAGTCCTCCAAGTAGGCGATCAGCTCAGCAAAAGATATTGGTGCACTACATTTGCTCCGGAGTTGCTTGTTTGGTCAGTATGATTTATATGTGTATGGTTTGGTATGGTGGGGCTCTGTCCAGACCTTTATGATAGTTATATATTCTTAGAGGCTTGTAGACAAATATCATGTATGTGAAAGATTGTACGGCCTTGTCGGCCTATGTTTTGAGTTTATTAATGATCATGTTGGCATATTAGGCCCGTATGTCACGTGTATATGATGATGTAACCAGAAAGATACGTTACGTGGGTACTCGGTTGAGTAAGGCACCGGGTGCCCATCGCGGCCCATCAGTTTGGGTTGTGAAATTGAGCCTCCAAATCACATGAAACAAGCTAAAACCATGAATCACACTCCAATTCAAGCTTAATGAATTTTAGAACTTCAAACTTCTATATTCGATGCCAAAACCTATCCAATCACGTCCGATTGACCTCAAATGTTGCACACAAGTCACATTCGACATTTAGGACCTACTCCAACTTCCGGAGTCGGAATCCGACCCCGATATCAAAAAGTTCACTCCCGGCCAAACTTCTCAAAAACCTTTAAATTTCCAACTTTCGCCAAATGATCCTGAAATGACCTACGGGCCTCCAAATTCACTTCTGGACGCGCTCCCATTACCGGAATCACCATACAGAGCTATTCCCAGGCTCGGAATCCTAAACGGACATCGATAACATTGAAATACACCTCGACCCAATTTTTATGAAATTCTTCCAAATTTTCAACTTCCATAATAGGCGCCGAAATGCTCCCGGGTCATCCAAAACCCGATCTGGACATATACCCATATCCAAAATCATCATACAAACCTGTGGGAACCTTCAAATCCCTATTCCAAGGTCGTTTACTCAAAAATCACACTTTAGTTAATTCCTCTAACTTAAGACTTCCGAAATTAGAATTTTCTTTCCAAATCAACTCTAAACTTCCCGAAATTAAATTTTGACCACACGTACAAGTCATAATACCTGAAGTGAAGTTGCTCAAGGTCTCAAACTGCTGAATGACGTGCTAGAGCTCAAAATGACCGGTCGGGTCGTTACATTCTCTCCCACTTAAACATACGTTTATCCTCGAACGTGCTAAGAACTATTCTGGAGTTATCCGAAATCATTGGTCAACACCTCGCGCACCTACCCGTGCTACCATAACCTAGTTTAGCACATTAGTTTGATCTAATCTGAAGATATTCCTCTTTATTTAGTCAAGTAAGTCTTAGAGCCAAATCCCAACATTCGGAATTCTCAACCAGGCATGTTTCCAACATACGAACACCGTATCAATCACTACACATTGCACCAAACACGATTTTGTACCCTTACTAAATTATTACCATGCACCGCATAATTCACATGACCATAATAACATCCTCCGATAACAATACCCAAAATTCCACGAATCTGATGCCCATAATACACCTCATGACACGTATAAGTCCTATTCCAACTCTTGAAATGCTGCCACGACGAAAGAGATGTGCAGAAATTCATAACCAACTGCCGAGTCAACAAATTATTGGGTTCCTTCTCTTGACAAGGACTATTACCCCATTATGAACTAAATAACGATATTTTATTTTTAATATGCCTCATATAATCCGATCTCACTGATCCCAGTACCAATAATCTTGTCTCACTCAGTATAAGTTGTTCCGACAATAAGCCACTACCAAAACTACCAAAGGTCTCATGTGATGCCACCATGTGCCAACAATCCACAAACTCGCATGTGATACATAAGGAAAAATGAACTCCGAAAAGAACTGCTCAACCCACGTGACTAATTAAACAACCGAAAAAATGTTATGAACCTTCCTCAAAAAATGAGAAGCAAAACACACAAGAATAAGTATAAGGAAATGCACTCCATCACACTGTTGCGGCATGCAACCCGATCCACACATGACACCATTGCGGTGTGCAACCCGATCCAACCATGATACCCGTTGCAGCGTGAAACCCGATCCAAACGACATCTTTGTGGCGGCGTGCCACCCGATTTGCACATAGTAATAAATGGGGAAATACCCATCAAGCCAGAAATGTTTATACCTTACAAAATGCCTGCATATCAACCATAAGAAAGCCAAGTGCATAATACAAATCCTGAGAAGACGGGTAGCGTCATACGCAATAAAACCCAAGCACAACTATGGTGCAATAAATGACCTGCATCTCGAGAGCTATCATGCTCATATAACACCACAAACTATACGGGATCCCAATACGAGTGCGAATAATCAATCTGCCTCACAACCCACATGGCACAATTGAGACTACATGGAAAGGCCGACAACAGAAATAACATCCAAGGCCCGAAGACCCCTCCGAAAACAGTGCTATGCTGAAATGAACACATCCGGCCTGATATAGATGCCACATTCACATTCAGATCCATCCACAGACCTCAAGTCGATTCTGATCGTACCGTACTGGGCTAATAACCTTTCAAAGATCCACAACACCCTTTTTCCCATGACACATAAGAACAACCGTCAAATACGGAACAAACTTCCACAATTCACAACCAATTGAATAGAGCGCCTTTCAGGCCTAAACTCTCACATTAGCGATAGTACCAAATCTCCATACTTAGTTTCAAATCTTTAATCAATCAAGTGACTACATGTCATACTTATACAATCTTCCCATGGGATACGCTCCCACGACCTTCCGCACCAGGTAACAAGTCTGCACATCCATACCACCAGCCACACTAATGTTGCAAAGCAAATCAAGAAGTCGCAAATCAGTACACAAAGCCTCTTACACAGGACACCAATCTCAGGTGATGCTAAAGACAATACCAACTTACTCTAAACATCTGAATTCTTCCCTGATCATCTGAGGTCGTGACATTCTTGTCAATACCGAACCGCAATCTTGATCCTCAGCTTCCAATTTTCCCATGCTGCTCACTGCACCTAACATGCCAATACGTGAGAGTACCAGAATTTCATAATAACCCCTGATCCATTAATAGGATAAACACTTCATCATATAGAAACCCTTTACTTTGCTCATTTCAGAAGAAGCAATGCAACACGCAACTAAATTCCCATACCGCGGAAAATACACCCTCATGTTGTAATCTAAACTGCCATAACTCTTCCGGAAATCCCTTTCCACAACAAAGCCATACGAATCGAATAAGTCCCAAATCAACCAAGTTGTGGTGGCGCTCAAGCCCAAGTGTACAACCACAAACCACATGTATAACTTCATATTGGAGAAACTGGTCACTGCCATAACCGTGCTGATTCAACCATTATCAACCGAGCCACTTCTTCTACTTTGCTCGGGACTTGTCCTAGACATAATAATAGCTCCATTCAAAACATCATGGACCCAAATCCGCACTCATCCTAAGTGACCTTATTTCACGATACCACATTGTCTCCAAAACCCACGAACCATCTCATACCCTCCTTATGCGCATATTCGCATCTTCAACTGGTACACCTATTCTGAAAATCCCCCTATGAATAAGTTATTTTCTCTAATTCCTTCAATGCTACACTGCAGACCGGTGATAATATAGAATACTCCAAGCCCCTTTCATAATCCACTGCAAAAGCCCGATACTTAACCATACTACTGGCTCGAAATCCTTAGTCACCACATTATTGACAGTCACCTACTCTGACTTGTTCCCAAATATTATCAAACTCCATGGCCCTGCTAGCACATGAACACCCTCTCAAAGAAGCAACCGACTGAATTCCTTTCCTTGTACATCACATCCACACGAAGCATAGACTCTAAGTCTTCCCAAAACCTGAACATGAACCGATAAAATATAACACACATTCCTCAAATCCTTGGCTCAAAGCACCACTGATGTTCTCTTTCCTTAGTCGTAGCGACCCACCAATATGCCAATAACCAGAAACCTCACAAGTAGACAACATGCAATCCAATTGTAGGCGGTGAGGCCTTCCCACTTAAGCTTGAAGCTACCATTACATGACCATAGAACCTACCAGGATTCCTTCTTCCTTACTGACATGACCTTGCGCAATCGACACGCCAAATTTCTCAAAATCTTCCTGTTAACCATTTCATGAATGCTTTGAATCACTAGCCACATTTATATATTCGAAAACTCTTACCGGATAGCCAGTAAAATTCTTCGTAGAAGCTTCACAAACACCACGCAACAGTTAACCTGCTCACCAGAAATAACCCATCTGTGGAAATTCCATGCTGACATCTTCCAACAACTCTACACTGAGTACAATTACCATGAAACCAATAAACCATCCAGAGCCTGTGCTCATTCACCAACTGTACAAGTTTGTTCACTCCTCACGGACATCAACTAAAGGTGCGACAATACATTCCAATCCAAAGTCATGTTGTATCTTTCTTCATATAATACAACTCCTCCTGTCACACCCAATCTTCCTCAATATAGCATTTAATATTCCAAATTAATCCTGTAGACCTAGTCACTGTCCACCATGAATCCCAAATCTGTCTAACTTCCCCCAAGGCGTGTGGCTATCCTACCACAGAACCCATATTCTACTCGGCCACTCTCCCACTTTGGTCAAACCCTCTCCTTTAAGCAACTACTCGACTTCTGTTTTATTACACTTGTTCTTCTATAAGTTTAACCACCGCAAGGCACCTCCCACGTGTCCTTTCTCATCCTTCGCTGCCCAGTTGTTGCCCCAATTCCAAATCCATCTCTATAACACTTGAACCAATAGATCGCTACCACTCTAAACCTCTACGAAGATCCTCCTTCTCGAGCCATCAACATTAGGATTACCGATTCGATTCTGAACCACAACACACTGCGACATATTACAGTCGCTCCCCTGGCACCATTCACAATACTCTACCCCAAAGGCGATTCGAAGAAGGCCGTAACACCGGCGAACTTAACACATTCAATCAAGGATGACGACACCATATCCCGGATAAAGATTCCACCACACTCGAAAATTCCAAGTATCTTTACTCCATCAATCCAACCTGAACATTCTTAGTCCGATTGTCTTTCCTTCGTCGGAAATAAAATACTGGATCTCTGAATCAAGCACTGAGTAAGCCTTCTTCCAAGTCGTTCACTGCTTCAACGCATAGACAAGCATCCTATCATTACACAAACACGGTGTGATAGCAATGCACGAATCATCATAACAATCAATGCCAATCTCAAAACCTTAGGTAATACTGATATCGAGCTGAAACAACAAAACAGTCTTCCGCAAGGCGACGATAATAGCCCAATCAAATACGCAGGGAGAAACATCATGCACTGCATCTATAGTACCATTAAAATTCCTCGATTCCCAATTTATAACAAGCACTTCACGCCGCGTAAGGTTGAATAGGAAGGAAGCAAAGGCATAAGCCTCAAAAGAATCAAATCGCACGATGAGAAATCAAGAAGGTAAGTGCTCCTAACAACCCTGTAGACTCTCGAAGATAAGTACATATGTCTCTGTACCAATCCGAAAGGCTCTACTAGACTTGCTCATAACTTATGAGACCTAAGTGAACCTAGTGCTCTAACACCATGTTGTCACGACCTAAAATCCATTAAAGGTCGTGATGGCGCCGGACACCGCTATCAGGTAAGCGAAAAATAAATACTTAATTTGGTTCTCATTTTAAAAATTTTGAAATCATATTTCCTTCAATTAAATAGTAAAAGGTGGAATTTACAGTGTAAATAATAATATTTTACAATAATTTCAACACAGGACAACCCAAATCACACAAAACCCGGTGTCACAAGTGTACGAGGCTCATCTAGGAATGCAAAATAAAATACAACATCCGACCAGAATACAAATTCGGACAGGAGAAATATAAATATTCTGAAGGAGACTCTGCTAGCTGCGGACTCGTAACGTGGAATGCTGCTCGCCTAAATCCCCATAATAACTGCGCCTCTGCGCCCACAAGGTCACTAGACATATATGCACCTGCACAAAAATATACAGCAAGTGTACTATGAGTATGTAAATTAACGCGTACCCAGTAAATATCCCGCCCAACCTCGAAGAAGTAGTGACGAGGGGTCAACTTCGACACTTACTATGGGCTATAAATAAAATATCAATGATATAGTTAAGCATGTATTATATAAAATGATTGCAAGTACAATATTTTGAAGTAAGTAAGCAGTTCTTTTATAATTAAGAAATCTACAAATTTCTTTCCCATAATTTAACAATTTATCACAGGCTAAGGAGGCAATATCGTTTATTGTAAATTCCAAAGCAATAAATTCAATCATGCGAAAATCATGCCGAGGTCATACGGACCGCTCCAACATAAATATTTAAATTGTGCACTACCGAGGGTCGAACAGAGCGAACCATAGATGCATCTATTAAATCTTCCGAGGCGTTCAGTCCGCTCTACAAAATGATAAACACATTCAAACAACCACGTCAAGAATTTATAAAGGGGCAATTATTCAAGGATATGAGAAATTCTCATTTAACGGTCAAGAGAACGAATTTTATCCTTTTTAAAAGTCCTTTACCAAGTTCAATGTGATCTAAGCAAATCAAATTAACAAGAAGGTTGCAACATCGCAAGTATAGCATGATTTGGATTATAGACTACCCGAACTTAAGCATAATAGTAGCTACGCAAGGACTCTCGTCACCTCGTGCGTAGGTAGCCCCCACAAATAGGAGCACATATTTAATTATTTCACCTATGTGATTAATTCCCTCTTACAAGATTAAAAGGGAGACTTACCTCGCTCTGAAGTTCCATAGTCGGCTCCCAAGCCTTTCCCACAACTCAAACCGATGCCCAACGCTCCAAAACTAATCAATAAATGTGCAACCCATAAAAATATACTCTAATACTCACAAAAATTCGATTTAAACAAATTCCCAACTCCGCTCAAAAAGTTGATAAAATTACCCTCAGGCCCACGTGTCCGGATTTCGAAAATTTTCGAAGATAAACTTTACCCATAACCTTACGAACTCAAATATATAATTCATTTTCAATTCCATGCCCAAATTCATGGTCAAAATCCAAAATACCAATTCTAGATTTTCTACCAAAACTCCCACAAGTTTCCCAAATTTTCCTCCTTAAATCCACATATAAACTTTACATTTAACTCACAACAAGCAAGAAACTACTTAACTTGTGTTACATGATGAAGACTCCTCAAAATCACCCAAGAACCGAGCTCCATAAATCCCAAATGAAAATGAAGAAATGACCAAGTTTGATCCCTTACTGCCCAGTTTCCGTCTCTGCAGATTACTTGACCGCATTTGCGGTCCCGCTTTTGCGGATCTCCCATCGCTTCTGCAATCCAGGGTTTCTAGCCTATTTCTAAATTTACGGTCTCCCATACACAGATGCGCATCCGCATCTGCGGATATGCTTCTGCACCTGCGCCCCCAGGCTTTCTCTCAATCTCGCACCTGCGTCGCATCTCTGCATCTGCGACCTCGTAGGTGCGGACAACCCTTCGCACCTGCGGTCACTGCCCAACTTAGCCCAAACCGCACCTGCGACCATTTCCTTACTTCTGCGGTCACGCACCTGTGGTCAAACTTGCGCAGGTGCGATTACACCAGAACTGGTGCACTTCATCCATTCCTCAAGTCTAAAACTTGCTCTGTTAACCATCTGGGACCCACCCGATGCCCCCGGAACCTTAACCAAATATACCAACATGTACCAAAACACATTATGAACTTAGTAGAGTCTCCAAATCACATCAAACAATGCTAAAACCATGAATCGCACTCCAATTCAAGCTTAATGAACTTTAGAACTTCAAACTTCTATATTCGATGCCGAAACCTATCAAATCACGTCCGATTGACCTCAAATTTTACGCACAAGTCACATTCAACATTACAGACCTATTCCAACTTCTGGAGTCAGAATCTGACCCCGATATCAAAAACTTCACTCCCTGCCAAACTTCTCAAGAACCTTCAAATTTTCAACTTTCGCCAAATAACCCCGAAATGACCTACGAGCCTCCAAATCCACTTTCGGACGCGCTCCCAATACCAGAATCACCATACGGAGCTATTCTAGGGCTTGGAATCCCAAACGATCATCGATAACATTGAAATACACCTCAACCCAATTTTCATAAAATTCTTCCAAAATTCCAACTTCCATAATAGGCGCCGAAACGCTCCCGGGTCATCCAAAACCTGATCCGTACATACGCCCAAATTGAAAATTATCATACGAACCTGTGGGAACCTTCAAATCTAGATTCCGAGGTCGTTTACTCAAAAATCACATTTTAGTTAATTCCTCTAACTTAAGGCTTCCGAAATTAGAATTTTCTTTCCAAATCAACTCTGAACTTCCCGAAATTAAATTTCGACCACGCATACAAGTCATAATACCTGAAGTGAAGCTGCTCAGGGTCTCAAACCGCTGAATGACGTGCTAAAGCGCAAAATGACCGATCGGGTCGTTACACGCAAAGAACTAAAAAATAAGGGCAAGTCGACTACTACCGTAGGCTAGTCTGATGAGCCATCGGTGGTAGCTGCAGATTCTGCTGCTATGCCTTCTACGGCTTCCATGCCTTCCACAGCAGTCGAGCCTTCCATCGAGACAACTGCCATGCCACCACCTCCATTTTCAGGGGCATCAGCATCAGTATCAGTGCCTTCCTACTCTAATTATCCACTCTCTGCACTGCGAGTCTCCCAGACGCTGGCGAGTCTCAATAACTGGATGCATACAACTACTGCAAAGTTGTCTGACCTATCCAGTGCTGTTGAAGTTCATACCTCTACCTCAGCACCCAGATTCCTCCATCAGTGGAGGAAACTTTGAAGAAAATATTGGAGAATCAAAAGACCATCATGGGCACCTTGGTGGCACATGGGGGAGCAATTGAGGAGATTGGGAAGCAGGTGAAGAAGATGAGGAAATCTCAAGCCTCGAGAAAATCAGTTGACAAATTGAGACGAGAAGTGACCAAGATAACAGCCGTTGGGGATCTTCTATTTGACTTACTAATGGAGACAGATCCATTAGTACCAGCAGACCCAACAACATCAGTGGCACCAACTGGCCAGTCTGAGGAGCCAGACCGTGCTACCCACATTGCCGAGGCGGTGCTACAGATGTTCACCAACCCAGCTACTCCCCGAGCAGAGGATGATGAGATCCAATTGGAGGAGCATGAGTGAGGTGATGCTGCTATGGATACTGAGACCACATAGGGAGTCCTCTCTACTCTTTTCCCTTCTTATTTTGATATTTGTTAAGCATTGAGGACAATGCTTATTCTTATTCAGGGGGTGGTCTATTTTGATTTGATATGACATTTGACATTGGCTTGTAATAACTATAATAATCTCTTTTTATTTTTATTTTCATTATGTATATATTCTTCTCTCTCTATTAATGTATATATTCTCTTGCCCTTTTTTCGGTTTGTATATTCATTTTTGCTTTCAGTAGTTTATTTCATAGCTTCTTTATTTTGTTTTCTTAATAGTCTAGCTTCTTATTTACTTTAATAGGTTCTCTTTGATTTAGTAGCTTCTTTTTATATTTTAGTGATCAATAAGCCTTTGGTTTTCTTAATGCCACGGTTCTTTCCAAAGGTGGTTTTTGTGTGAACCGGGTGACTCTTCCCAATGATGGATGGCGTAACAACCTTCTTAAGAGATTGAGTCTGTTTTTGATGTTTAGGAAAGAACAATAGTAATAATGAATAAGAGGATCTAATTGAGTCGAACTAGAAGAGTCAAGCATGCTTCACTTGGTACCAACACACTTTACTACATTCTTATGATTAAAAATAAGTTCTTGAAAAGATATAGCTCTAGTTAGTGACCTTTTGACTCTTGTATTAACTTAACCAATCATCGAGTGGTTTAGTTGAACCATTAATGATTTTCAATCTCAAATATGTTTGTTGTAGACCCTCGACTCTATCCTCTTGAACAATCCAGCTGTGTGAGAGGTGAGATATTTTGTTGCAAGTCCAAGTACCCGTGCGAATGGTCTAGAACTTTCACGGAATGTGTTTCTAGGTGAAATTTTAAGTTTTGCTTGGCTTGAAAAGTGATTGTAGGCTCTCCTTGACCCGTTTTGAAATTTTTCATGGCCTACCAATGATGGTATCCCTAGTCAAACTTTTTGAGCCTAAAACCTTTCTTATTTGATAACCATGTTACAAACCTTTACTCGTTTTGTAGTGACCCTCTCTTGGCACCCGAGCTTTCCTTAACACTCATGAGAAGCAATTAGCTAAAACATAAGTTTGGGAGAGAGACGAGGAGTTTGAAAGTGGTATCAAGGTATAAAAAGAGAAAAGAATTGAAAAAAAGTAAAGCCAAAGAAAAAAGAAAGAAAGAACAAAAGAAAAATGCAAAAAACAAAAATGAATAAATTGAGGAGTTGAAGGGAATCAAAGAAAAGCAAAAATGTAAAGCATGGAGAAAACAAATAAGGATAAAAATGAATATCATGACTAAGAAAGAGTGATGTCAAATCTCTTTAGTTCCCCTAAGGAAAAAGAAAATGCCTCAACATTTCCTACTTTAGTCCAAAAGCCTTCATTACATGCCGAAAAAGCCCTACGTGATTTCAAGCCGAGTGAACTTACATTAGTGGTGATTTACATGAGGGGCAAGCGTATAGTACTTAGAGTCGTACTTGTGGCATTCTTTTGAGAGAGATGAGCGATCTTTTCACAAATCCTTGAATTGAGTGCTACATTCATAAGTGAGTTAAGCTAACGGAGAGTAGAGGAGGAGAAGTTTGGGATCCACAATGACCTACATGAAAGAGCGAACTTCTTTGATGAGTAAAGTCAACTCTTGATGCTCAAGTATCACATTAGAACTATTTGTGCTTAAAACTTCAAAACATTGCCTTGTTGATAATTCATGAGTGTGTGAGAAATTGTTGGTCCCAATTGATGTGTGTTTGATTCACTGTAGATTAGCTGGAATAGCTCTTATTTTGTGGAGGTGGAAATTACCTTATTTGCTTGAGGACAAGCAAAAGCTTAAGTTTGGGAGAGTTGATAAGTGGGGATTTTGACTACTTATTTGCGCCTTTTGACTTTCATTTTAGTTCAAAAATGTTTAAACGTATTCCCGAAAACTGATGAAATATGCTTACTTACAGGAGTACTGGAAAATGAGCCATTACGAAAATGAGCCATTACGATAAAATCCAACTCAAGAAGGAGTGCTTTTGAACAAGGACAAAAATCAAGCACCCATGCTCAAGTGCGGACCGCAGAATTCTATCTGCGGCCACAGAATATGAAGAAGAATCAACAGAGCTTCAATGTAAAGTGTGGACCATGCAATAATTGTGCGGCCGCAGAAATCAAAGTTCAGAGAGTTTTAAATTCAAGCCCAACAAGAATTGCGGACCGCACTATAATTATGCGGCCGCAGAAATCAAATGGGCGGTCGCACCCAGAATTATGCGGACCGCAGAACTCAAGAGAGGCGGTCGCAACCCAGAATTGTGCGGCCATAGAATCCACTCCTGTCAAGAGCTGAAGAAAAGTGCAGACCGCACATAGAATTGTGCGACCGCAGAACCTCTGAAAGGGCAATTTTGCCTGAAAATTCCAGCTTTGTATAAATAGATTACTTTCACGACATTAGGTCAAGTTTTGAATACCAGAAAGTCTGTAGCCATTTTTCTTTACTCTTTTAGGCAACTTTAGTTTATATTGTTGATTTTACATTGGATTTTCATCTATTAATCATTTAATATAAGTTTTATCATTGTTTCTTCTTTATTTTCATTATTACCCACTATGAGTAGCTAAATTTCTAGCTAGGGTTGTGACCCAACCCTAGTGTGGGAACCTAATGGGTGTTTGATTTAGGGCTTGTTTATGGTTGGATATGTATTATTTAGCCTAGTTCTTGCTATAATTGTAGAATTAATGGTTGCAAACATTGGTTCAAGCCTATTTAGCTTAGTCTATACTTGAGAAAGAGAGACTTAGTCTAGAAAAACTTGGCTAACGTGAGTTTGGGATGAAATCAAGAGATTGATAGTCCCAATTAAAGGGTTGAACCTAGAGATAGTAAAACCCGACCTGAGCAATTTGTCAACTGTTTAGTGCAATACCCATTTGGACTTGAGAAATCCAAATTGGGCAAAACCATTCTCTTACCGAGAGGTATTGAGTGAGTATTTGAGTGTTAATTGCTATAATACATCCCGACCAACGAAACTCGCCTTAAAGCCCACAACCCATTAGGCAAACACCTAGGTGGAAGTCACGGCCCTAGACCTTTTACAAATTTGAAAACCAATAACAAAAATATTCTTCTCTAGTTTCATATTTTTCAATTGCAATCCTTAGTATAATTTTAGAAGTAAAATCAAAACAAAGTTTGTGGAAGTGCAA
Organism: Nicotiana otophora; assembly: GCA_000715115.1. Lineage (NCBI taxonomy): Eukaryota > Viridiplantae > Streptophyta > Magnoliopsida > Solanales > Solanaceae > Nicotiana > Nicotiana otophora. Next base: position 13,155 of record AWOL01S0034974.1, read on the forward strand.
CTTAGACAATTCACGTGCGTAGACCAAATACATACCACTAATACCATCTACGCTCTATGTGGATTCGATCCCGACTCCTAGTTGGGTATTATTATTGAAATCGACTGCTTCAAGACCCCAATTTAAGGTGTGACTTGGGCGAGATCAGCAGGAACACCCTTTTCATGAGGAGGATACACCACTGCCGGGGGGGTACATAACTTTCATCACCGTACTCAGAAGGCATGTTAGACATCGTACTCGGTAAGATAGAAGGGTTTCGAAAGAAGAAGAAGAAGAAGAAGAATGAAGAATGATATGAGTCTTATAAATAGAGAAAAAGGAGTGCTCTGTAAAGGAAATAAGATAATTGGTGCTAGAGGAGAAGAAGGATTTTTGAAAAGTTCCAGAATCAGAAAATCTTCCCATATTTATAAGTTTGGGAGGCACTAGAATTGAAACCGTGTGGGACATAATTAGCGCGAAAATCGAACCAACAGAGCTAATCAAGAGTTCCACCTGAATCGATGCAAAGCATCGAAAAACGATGTCATTATGACGCACGATGCCATGGCGTCACCACTTTTCTTGGCCTGGATAACTCCAACTAGCTTCCCGGGCAATTTGATAAATTCAAAATATGCGGACCCCAAAAAGCCATGCAGTCCCGTCTCCACGACCACGACCCCTGCAAACTATGAACAACATTGTTCGCTCACCGACCTCGTATGTGGGCACGATCTCAATAAGCAGAGGGACTATCTGTATGGGTCAAAATACGCACTTAGAATATTTAAGACAAGATAATACTAAGGGAAGAATTCTCAAGTTGTCGTTAGTCCAGATGGCCCAAGAAGCAGCACAATCCATAGTCGAAGAGTCGACGAGAGCCGTGGTCGAGATGTCAATATAGGTCGAGGTCGAGCACCGTTGACAGAGCTGTAACGGCTAATTTTCAAGATAGGATGTTAAAAGAGAATATTCTATTGGATATTTCCTGCACTTGTACTATTAGGGTTTCTTAGGAACATGTCCCATATAAATAGAAAAAAGAGACAATGATAGAGGCATGTGATATTCATTTGTAAAGAACATACTTTGACTAAAAGATTCATCTCTCTCTCTCTCTCTCTCTCTCTCTCTCTCTCTCTCTCTCTCTCTCTCTCTCTCTCTCTCTCTCTCTCTCTCTCTCTCTCTCTCTCTCTCTCTCTCTCTCTCTCTCTCTCTCTCTCTCTCTCTCTCTCTCTCTCTCTCTCTCTCTCTCTCTCTCTCTCTCTCTCTCTCTCTCTCTCTCTCTCTCTCTCTCTCTCTCTCTCTCTCTCTCTCTCTCTCTCTCTCTCTCTCTCTCTCTCTTACTAAGATACAAATACGACCTTTTCACTGAGATTCTTGTCTATACTTTTCCATCAGATCCAAGAATAATTCAAAATATTCAAGGATTTGTATGTCATTCATCATTGTGAGGAGGAACATCCACATATTCCATCCTTTATTGGGTGAATCTGTCATTACCCAAAACCTAACCCGTTGTGATGGCGCCTATCGTGGTACTAGGCAAGCCGACCTTTCCAAAAATACTTTCAAAATTTAACAGAAATGAATTAAGACATTTAAAATAACCAGAGTTTTTCATAAAACGAGGGAAAACCCCAATTAAAACATAAGTGCGAAAAAATAGCCCGACATCGGGGTGTCACCAAATCACGAGCATCTAACAACCAATCTAGAAAATAGAGTCTACTACGGTCTATGCCAAATGCCAAAATAAGAGAGAAAAGATAATAAGAAAGGAGAAACAAGGACTGCGGACACCGGCAGCTACCTCGTAAGTCTCCGATAGTCAGCTCACGCACGAACTCAGTGACCACCAGAATCATACACACCTGGATCTGCACATGAAGTGTAAGGTGTAGCATGAGTACAACCAAATCAGCAAGTAACACAATTAAATAAAGAACTGAGAAGCAGTTACGGGCTATAAAAATACAGTTCATTTCAAACGTTTTCAGTAAAGAGTGAACCTGCTTTCAATTCTGGTGGTGTAAGTCAAATCAGTTTAAGCTTAAGTAAAACAGATATAAATCTTTCAGAAATTTCACCACAACAACAGATAACAACTAAGTGCAACAATAAATAAAAACAAGTACAGCCTCTCAAGGCAGCAGTCACTCAACTCATCTCAAAAGCTCATACTATCGGCTCTCAGCCCTCAATACACACTCTCAATAGGTACCTGCGCTCACTGGGGGTGTGCAGACTCTGGAGGGGATCCTTTCAGCCCAAGCGCTATATCGCTGCGGCGTGCAGCCCAACCCAATCATACAAGTAGCCATAAGGCTTGTTGCGGCGTGCAACCTGATCCATATACCCTCACATAGTTCACAGCTCGGCACTCAGGCCCTATCTCAGTCGCTAACCTCTCCAGCCCCTCGGGCTCACAGAATATCATAATAATAGGCCCAAACAGAGAATACAACAAGTATCAACAAGAAATGAGAGGGAACAGAGATATAACACACGAGTAGGACTGTGACCGAGTACAAGACAACAATTAGAAGTCAATTTAACAAATATACGACCGCTGCGGGGTCCCAACAGTGATATCATATGGCCTAAGCATGGTTTCTAACATGAAAGGCAATCAATTGCTCAAAGACAAGGAAAACCAAGCAATAACAATGGCTATTCGACTTTACAGTCTCACGGGACGGACCAAGTCACAATCTGTTACATCTCGTACTTTGATATTAGGATGTGTCGTAGTAATCCATATGAGCTTGAAGGGATTAAGACCATTTCATGAGATTATACAGGATTTGTGACTATGTTATTGTAAGACTCCATAAGTTTAACAACCTTGATATCGTTATATACATTTGATATGGTATTATGAATGGAACATTGTTGTAAAAGAAGGTTTGAAAAATATGATTTTATATAGTTATTAATATTACTACTTTCGAATATGCTTTAAATTATACACATAATATGAGAAAGTTTATGAGATTTTCTTTATTGTAAAGATAGAAATTAATTTCTCACAAGAAAAGAAGGTTATATTTTTACCATTTTAAGAATTAAGCATATGAAAATTTGTACTCTTTATATGAGATTAGGAAAATTAGAAGTTGAGAAAATATATGTATTTTTACATGAATGTTGTAATGAAATAATAGTGTGTGTATTAATTTTATATGGTACCACATGACCATGATAGTATGATGTATAAAGTGTATAAAAATGAGAAGTATTTTAAGTAATTTAAGATAATTCTTAATTATGTGGGTAATTGGTTAATTATCGGATAACGAGATATTACCTAGTTAACTAATAAGTTATGGGATAAAGATTAAACCCCCCACCCCACGTGGCAGCAAGCCACTACCCAAAACATATGACTCTTAGTCATTATGGGTATGTGGCAACCGATTCTAACATAAGGAATTTTAATCCAAATAAGGCTACATGTCTTTGAAACAATTCAAAAGGTACTTATCTTTCAAGGATTAAGAGAATATCATAAACTTTAAATGGGGGGAAATCTGAAGCTACGTATCTTCCAACAATTTAAAGAACAACAAAGACTTTAATTCAATCAGAGATTTCAACAAGTAAGGTACGGATCTTCAATAATTCAAACAGAGATTTCATAGCATCTTAAGCAACGTGAGATTTTGTTTAAGGGAGTACGGTGTAATCCTTCTCAAAAATATCATACGGGTTTTTCCCTACCCCAGGTATGTTAAGGCTAATCCTTTCTTCTTTTGGCATGATCCAAGTAATGATATGTAAACGTAATATTATTCCATAAATGGTTCTACTCTTAGTAGTTAAGGATGTCTATGTTATTCATTCCCGTAAAGTGATATTCAAGCATGTCTAAGTATGTATCTAGTTCCCTATTGAGGTATTTGATAAAGATGTTAATATTCATAATGGTATTATATGCATCATTAATTACCACCGAGCTACGGCCGGTTGGGCAGTTATATATTTACCACCGAGCTTCGGCCGGTCGGGCAGTCATGAATTTACCACCGAGCTACGGCCGGTTGGGAAGTTACATACTTACCACCGAGCTACGGCCGGTCGGGCAGTCATGCATTTATCATCGCGCTACGGCCTGTCGGGCAGTTACCACTGATCAGTTGGGTAGTCATGCATCATACGATATGGATAATAGTCTCATAGAGAAGCATTATATATATAAGTATAATAAGTACGCATATATAGAGACTCGGGTTGATTCTTATATCTCTTTAATTAATGTTGACTTATTGTTATATTTCAGTTCTGCCTTACATACTCGGTACATTATTCGTACTGACGTCCTTTTGTTGGGGGCTGAGCCCTCATAGTAGACGAGGTTAGCATTCAGCGAAGGGTCGGTAAGACTCCACTTCATTCGGAGTGCAGCCAAGTCTATAAGTCATTGTGTTAGAGTTTTGCTACAGACTTATTGTTAGGCAGGGGCCCTGTCCTATTTGATGTCGAATAATCTTAGAGGTTTTGTAGACAGAGGTTCATTTTGTACAGTATGTCAGAGGCCTTGACAGCCCATATGTAATCATGTTTTAAGAACGATGGTTCATTGATACAGTGTTTGCTCACTTATAGTTATACATTACGAGTTGTGGCCATGTTGGCCCATGATAGTTACAAAAACAAAGTTACAGAGTAGTTCGTCGGCTTTGTCGGCCCTTATGTATCTATATAAATCTTTTTTTTGAATTAGTTATGTGAGTTAAGTTCTAATATTGTTAATTGTTTTATATATATATATATATATAGATAGATAGATAGATAGATAGATGTGGCCTATCATGGCCCGTGACGAGTCTTATAGTAAAAAACAAAAGGGATAAGGTATGTGGCGCTCTATTAAGTAGGCACCGGGTGCCAGTCGTGGCTCTATGATTTGGGTCGTGACAAAAGTGGTATCAGAGCAAGTCGTGTCCTAGAGAGTCTACAAAGCCGTGCTTAGTAGAGCCTCAGTTATGGGTGTGTTGCGTGCCACATTTATAATTGAGAGGCTATAGGAAATTTAGGAAATGCTACCTTTATTTTGTTTCCAGATCGTGCCATAGAGCTGAGTCATAAGAAGTCAGTATGAAGCTTTCACCAGATTTTGTATGCATCAGAGGTGCAGGTATCACAATAAAGCTTTAAGGCGTAATTTCCACATATGTGGAAGGGAGGTTATGAAAGAAACGGAAGATACGATGCGAGATTGAAAAGTGAGTAAGGTAAAGGTGAAGAAGGTACGAGATACTCAAGTACAAAAGGTTGTGAATAGTCGAAACTTCAGATAGAGGTTGGATTTTAGTTTAGTTTACAGAGGAGACCCTAGAAAAAGTTTTGTAAATCTCTAAGAGATAACATTCGAGGACGAATGTTTCTAATGGGGGGAAGGATGTTACATCTCGTACTTTGGTATTAGGATGTATCGTAGTAATCCATATGAGCTTGAAGGGATTAAGATCATTCATGAGATTATACAGGATTTGTGACTATATTATTGTAAAATCCCGTAAGTTTAACAACCTTGATACTGTTATATACATTTGATATGGTATTATGAATGGAATATTTTTGTAAAAGAAGGTTTGAAAAATATGATTTTATATAGTTATTAATATTACTACTTTCGAATATGCTTTAAATTATACACATAATATGAGAAAGTTTATGAGATTTTCTTTATTGTAAAGATAGAAATTAATTTCTCACAAGAAAAGAAGGTTATATTTTTACCATTTTAAGAATTAAACATACGAAAATTTGTACTCTTTATATGAGATTAGGAAAATTAGAAGTTGAGAAAATATATGTATTTTTACATGAATGTTGTAATGAAATAATAGTGTGTGTATTAATTTTATATGGTACCACATGACCATGATAGTATGATGTATAAAGTGTATAAAAAATGAGAAGTATTTTAAGTAATTTAAGATAATTCTTAATTATGTAGGTAATTAGTTAATTGTCGGGTAACGGGATATTACCTAGTTAACTAATAAGTTATGGGATAAAGATTAAACCCCCACCCCCACGTGGCACCAAGCCACTACCCAAAACATATGACTCTAGTCATTATGGGTATGTGGCAACTGATTCAAACATAAGGAATTTTAATCCAAATAAGGCTATGTATCTTTGGCGCTCGGTTGAGTAGGCACCGGGTGCCAGTCGTGGCCCTCTGATTTGGGTCGTGACACAATCCCTCACAGTGCATGCTCACACGCCTGTCACATAGCATGAGCGTCACCTCCAAACACTCACATCATACACATCCTCGGGGTTTTATACCCTCAAAACCAGATTTAAAAATGTTACTTACCTCAATCCGAGTAAAAGAATCCTACTCTGCGATGCCTTTGACTCTCAAATCGGCCTCCAAATATCCCGAATCTAGCCACAAGTAATACAACATAATCAATAAAGGCTAAAGGGATCAATTCCACAAGAAAACTACTAAATTAGAGCCAAAATCCAAAATCGACTCAAACCCGGCCCCCGGGCCCACGTCTCGAAATCTTACAAAAGTCACAAAGCCCGAAAGCCCTTCACTCATGAGTCTAACCATACCAAATTTATCAAAATCTGACCTCATTTGGTCACTCAAATCCCCAAAATTCCCTCTCCAACTCTCAAGCCCTAAATCCCCAAATTTCTAGTTCAAATCCCTAATTAGATGATGAATAGAGCCATGGATTCACGAAATTTATACCATCATGGGTTAGAATCATGCACCCCAACGTTGCTCCTTGAAAACATTTGAAAAAACGCCTTTCTCCCGAATTCCTCAAGTCCAAAATTGAAAAATGAAAGACAAAACCTCGAGCTGGTGTTTTCTGCCCAGCAAAATCGCACATGCGGTCCTAGTTCCGCACATACGGAACCGCATCTGCGAAAAGAGCTCTGCTTCTGTATAAATTCATTAAAAGAATGAATCCGCTCCTGCGATCACCTGACCGCATCTGCGGCCATCGCAGATGCGGGGCCCAAGCCGCACCTACGATCCAACTGCGCATCTGCGCCTCTCAATCTGCTTCTGCGACCACAACAGATGCGGGATTTCCATCGCACCCGCGGTCTGAGCCCAGGCCTTCCTTAGCCGTATCTGCGGCTCTTCCTTCGCTCATGCGGCCTCGCACCTGCGGTTCCCATGCCACAGGTGTGGAAACGCCAGCAGCAGCAGCTTCAACTGCATTTTTCCAACTTCAAATGATCCGTTAACCACCCGAAATCACCCCGAGGCCCTCGGGACCTCAACCAAACATACAAACAGGTCATATAACTCTATATGAATTTAGTCGAATCCTGAATTACTCAAAACACCAAATTACACTCGGATTCAAGCCTAAGAACTTCTAAACTTCTGAATTCCGCATACGGTGCCGAAACCTATCAAACCACGTCCGAATGACCTCAAATTTTACACACACGTCAAAAATGACACCACGAACCTACTCTAACTTTCGGAATTTCATTCCGACCCCGATATTAAAATTCCACTGCCGACCAAAATCGCTAGAATTCTAATTTTCGCCAATTCAAGCCAAATTCTACTACGGACCTCCAAATCATATTCCGGACGCACTCCTAAGTCCAAAATTACCTAACGGATCTAACAGAACCATCAAAATTCAAATCCGAGATCGTTTACATATAAGTCAATATCCAGTTGATTTTTCCAACTTAAGCTTCTAATAAAGAAACTAAGTGTCTCAATTTAGCTCCGAAACCATTCCGGAGCCGAACCAACTAACCCGACATATTATAATGTAGCTGAAGAACACAAAAGAAACAGAAAATTGGGGGAAACGGGGCTATCACTCTCGAAACGACCGGCCGGGTCATTACAGAATCATTCCTCGTGCTTACTTAATAGCCATTTATTGTTATTTATTGTTATTGAATGCTACGTTATTGCTCCTTCTTTCTAAAACATTTATTACATATTGTTGTTATCTCCGACTGGACCATCTAACATTTATTATATTGTTGAAAAACTTCATCTTGGGATATTACTGCTAACTAAGATTAACCTTTAATTACACAAATATAATTATTTAAACCAAGATCTATATTTTTTGGTCAAACAATACTGATATTAAAAAAAAAAATTACACTATCTAGTTAATCAACCTCCACAAGGTAGGATTACCTCTTCAGGTCCTATGGAAATATAGTGTGTATGTTGGTGTTGTTATAATTAATCAAGGAATGTACTATAGATAATCCCCCATAAAATATAAAATTTATAATTTTGGTAATAAGACAAATTACTTATTATAAATTTTAATAGAGTTTAACTAAAATTCCTTGACCATGTAAATAAAATTATACTATGGGTAATTTTTAGTGTAAAAATCCTTTACACGGCTATACTTATGAATATAAATTAAACTTTATTTAAAAATCTAAAACGCATATGATTATATTGAGGAAAATATTCTATTTATTTAGTATAAATTCTTATAAACTTTATACAGTTGGTCGTAGTAGTGATAGTAACCATTATTGCGTAGATTGAGTAGTGACCATAATTGAAAGCAGAACTATGATACTTTTTGGGTTATATTTAACTTTTTACTTTCCCCATAAGCAGAATTTTAAGGTAAAAAATTAAAAATGTTGTCTATAGGGCAAGATGACAATACTTGTTAAACTTTAAGTACTATTAAGGGTAATCGGCGACAAAAAATAAGACCATCCACTTTGAGGGCTATTTATGTACTTCACCTTAATTCAAGTTGTAATGGGATAAAGTTCACAAATAGCCACTTTTAGTTTTTGTAATATAAAAATAGCCACTATCATGAAGTTCCAAAATACACAAGTGGAATTTTAATGTTATTATCATGGAGTTGTACCTGTTAATTTGAAACTCTATAACATTGATTATTTTTAAATTATAGAAATAAAAATAGCTAGCTCGGACTATTACTATGTTGGCCATGTATGATCCATTTGGGTCATATGGACTTAAAACTCATTTTGAACGGACGCTCAATGTAGCGGGAAAAATGACACTGTATAGTCGCTCTCAAAATAATAATCAACAAAAATATATTTTTTATATACATATATATTATGTATGTTATATACAAAAATTATACAAATTTTATATATTTTTCGGCTACCAAATATAAATAATTTCTGACGCGGGGTTAAAAGTGAAAAAAGTCCAATGTAGTGTCTCAAGCATGCTCCTTGAAAGCCCAAATCAAATTTTGCCATTAACCATATGATCAGAGTTAATAAGAAAGTACCAATATTATTGGCTGTCTCTGTCTCCGAAGGGTCATAGCAAAGGCAAAAGGAGGTAAATATTAAAGATATCAATTGAAAATTGTTAAAAGACAGAGAGAAGGCAAGATGGTCAATTACTGTAAATTATACTTTTAGTTAATACAACTTAAAATTACAAGGTAAGAGCGAATGTATAAACATCAAACACTTAATAATAATTAAAACTAGGATTTAAAATAAATAATTATCGATAAACTCTTGTGGTCCGGCCCTTCCCCGAACCCCGCATATAGCGGGAGCTTAGTGAATCGGGCTGCCATTTTTAATCATCAAAGCCTTAATCAACATGTTTGGGGAGTACACTTGCTAAGTTTAGAAAAAAAACTTGATGTAAGAAAGAAGATGGAATTAAATGAAATAATAGAAAATTATCAAAGTTTTTTCTTTTTTTGGTTTCTCACTTAGGGGTTGTTTGGTTGGGGAACAAATTATCCAAGATTAATTATTCGAGGATTAATTATCCTAGAGTTGTTATCCCGCTCTCCCATAGGGATAAAATAACATTGCAATTCCGGGATAACTAATCTCAATATTAGTTATACCACAATTTTACCCAGGCAAACGTGGGATAACCAAATGAGCACTTAGGACCCGTTTGGCCATAGATTTTGCCAAAACTTTTTCAAATTATTTTTTGGCAAATATATATTTGTTCATAAATTTTATCCATGTTTTGGCAAATTTCCAAATCCAAGAGCTGTGTTTGACCCAAAATTTTACTATTACATTTTTTAAAAAAAATTAAAAATTACCCCAAACTTTTGTATTTTATAAAAGATCCCATCATTTATTATTTTGTAACAATGCTGCTTCATCTTCTCGGCCATCTGATAGTGTATTATGTAGTTCATTATAAAAATGATAATTTTGTATCAAATTTATTTATGTTCAGGACTATGGTTTGTGATAATGATAATGAATGTTATTGATGAAGATACTGTTGGTATTTGTGATAGTTTTTAGAACTTATGGGTATACGTCATGTTTCATATTTTTTTCAAAAACAAAAGTGAAATATGTTTTGAAAACTATGTCCAAACACATTTTTATCTTCAAACGAAACTTCACCCAAATCAAAATTTTCAAAACAAACTTAGTAATCTATGGCCAAACACTAGCTTATTGTTCAATACCTATTTTGAAACTTAACTAATTCGGAATCGCACCGTATAAAACCTATTAAATGAGAAAATAGTCCCTCCCATAAACTTTTTTCATTCTAGAGATCAAACTCTCGACCTCTAATAAAAAATAAATAGATAACTATGCATCAAACCACAATCTTTAGTTATAAAAATCATTTCAATTGACATTGCATTCATGCAAATAAGTGTATATATTATGAACACTGAAAATTAGATATTTTATTTGCGCTATGGCCAAGTCAAGCATCAAAGCTTATACTATTCCTTTAACAAATTTTAACGTGTGTTGCAAGTTGTAAATCCACGTTTGTGGTCCTTTTCCCTCTTAATACAACAATAATTTACAGACTCTAACAATATCTCCAAAATATCAGCATTGTTTCAGCGAAAAAAATATTTATCTACACCTACTTTTTACCTCAAAATAAATATAAATTCGAAATTAAAGATATAAACATGCTAACAATTTGCTATAATTAATAATAAAATTTAATATGCAAAAACTTTATAAATTCGAAAAAAATTTAAAATGAAATTCAAAAAAATCTATTGCTACCCTCAAATTTAATTTCTATCGAATTCGAAACATAATAGTGGATATAATCACGATTCAATAGAATTTGCGTCCATAACAATCAAAATTACTCAAATTTGCCATTTTTTCACTTTTGGTCACACACTCGATGCTAACGGAAACGAAATCTCTCACAGCAATTTCAACCAAATCTTTCAATTTCTATGTAATTTGTTCTTATCATCTCATCCCGCAGTTGTTACTTGTTACTATTTGTGTGTCTGCTTCTTTTTATTTTTACCTTGAGCGGAGAATGTATTGAAAATAACTTTCAAACTTTACTTTATGGGATTACACAACAATTTATTATTGTTGTATAAAACTATTTTGTAACCCAGGATAAAGTTGCTTAATTTCAAATAATAAAAAGACAAATTTGACCCTCTTTCACTTAATATTAGTCCGAAGACTCCTAATCCAAATATTCTTCTAAAAAAGTACAGTAGTAAACAGTTTCCTACTCCAAATGCAAACTGATATTTCTCTCTTTCCTCGTCCTCTACAAAACCCCACAGGTCCCAGCCCTATTTTAATAATCTTTTTACAGCCTCCTTCTCATATACGTACGTTGCAATTCTCCTTTAATTAATGTAAGTTTTATAGATGTTAACTGTTGCATTAGTATTCCTGCTTATTATTTTTGCTGAGATTAATGGCTTTCTAGAATTGGATATCACTTAATTCTAGCAAATTTTCTTCCTTTTTCCTTTTTTTTTTCTTTGATTATGTTCATCAATAGCTAGTAGAATACTGGGAATTCATTATTATCATTAATATAATTATTATCTTTTTGAAGTTAATTTTTTTCCGACAACCCAGTACAGTTTTATTCTTGTATAATGTAAAAAAAAAAAAATTGAAGCTTAATGAGTTTTATTATAATACGATCATGTATGATCAACTTTTGTTTTTGACAGGTACAATTTTTATTCCATTAGTGTATTTATGCACTTTTTTTCTTATTTAAATTTTTGTTTTTGAGACTGGGATTGTAGTATTGTACGGTTCAGGGAGTGCAAATTATAGAAGTTGAGAAAAGAATAAAGAAGGAAAAAGGTCCTGCAATATTAACTTGTGCTACTGGATTTTTTGTCTTTTCTAACCAACATTTTAACTATTATTTGGTAGAAGTAGAACTGAATGATTTACCCGACACCAGTCGGGAAACTAAAAACCTATCAAGGGTTGTAGTGGATAGGATCCTCCGCCCTTAATCAAAGGTCTTAGGTTTGAGCCTGAGAATGGAAAAATCCGGGCACGGATTTGGATTAGTCAGGGCCCAGTCCAGACATTGGGGGAGAAATCAAAAGAAAAAAAAGAAGAAAAGAATGATTTGAATCTTTAAGGGAAATATTTTTATATGTAATTCATGTTCTTGATATCACTTTCATGGATTCTAGCTCTATAAGTGAATCAGTTATGTAATTTAAGCTACTGAGTGTTGTCCGTTAGGGCGGATGTAGAATGAACCTTGTAGCTTTGACTCTAACCCTGTATAAGTACAAATGATTAATCTCGAACCCATAAAGTTCAAATCAAATCCTGAATCCCCCTCTGTTGTCCATTACTTGATGGTTGATTCAATGACTTTAATTAACTGAGTGTAGTTTCCTTACTTGATGGAACTAGACTGAAATCCTTTCATGTGTCAATTACTAGTTGACCAGTACAATAGGGTAAGTGTCTAATTCATAATTAACCGGGATAATTCCTTTATTCATTAGTTTTTCCACCCATAGAAGTCACTATATTGTCAGTATAATGGAAGTAATTAGGAAGAACAGTGTGTAGCGACCAGTAGGAAGAACCACTTGAGGGTGTTTAGCTTATTGTAGTGAAAACACTTTTTTTTAAAATATTTTGTTGTAGCATTTTCCTTTGAAGAATTTGTTTTTTCCTTTCGTCGTTTCATTAACATTGCTTGTATATCTATGCTGCTAGTTTTATACCTTCCTCGGCCTTTTGGCTAAGCTCAAGTGTAGCATAAGTGCTTATCAGTTTAATATCAATACAACTAGTTTTATGTTGTATGTCTTTCTGATGCAGATTGATGACCGTGAATGTGGTGGTGACTATCTGATAGAAAACATTATCCGTTTAGCTTTCAACTTAAGCTTGATACCTTTCTAAAACCTCTTTCTAATCCCTGTCCATGGCCACTGTTTCCCCTCTTCCCCCACCATTTCAGCACCCAACCACTAATTCAAAGTTTACGTCACCAATGCTTCAACCTTACTTAGAGCAACTAGAAGAACAACACAAACAACAGCTTCAGCCGAAGCAACAAGATGCTGTTGAGCAGGTAGATAATGAGCCTGAGCAGGGTCCCCTTATCCAAAACCTTAGATCATGTCCTAATCATGGTTTGATCAATCAGTCAATCTTGACTCTATACCGTGTTTCATTCAATCAAAACAGTAGCTGTTTTGCCATTGGCACTGATCGTGGCATTACAGTCTATAGCTGTGACCCTTTCAGAAAGATGTTTCAACGGTACTTTGACAATGGAGGTGGTATTGAAATTATTGAGATGCTCTTCTGCAGCAACATACTAGTCTTTGTTGGAAGTGGAGATAATCCACAATATCCTCGAAACAAGGTCATAATTTGGGATGATCATCAGAGCCGCTGCTTGGGCGAACTCTGTTTCCGGTCGGCTGTGCGTAGTGTCCGGCTTCGACGTGACTGCATCGTAGTTATACTTGAGCAGAAGATATTTATATATAATTTTGCTGACATGAAGATCGTCCACCAGATTGAGACAATTGTAAACCCAAAGGGACTCTGTGAGATTTCACAAGCGGCTGGATCACCTGTGCTGGTGTGCCCTGGATTACGAAATGGTGAAGTTCGTGTTGAGCATTTCACTTCAAAAAGGACTAAGTTTATTTTTGCGCATGATTCTAAGACTGCATCTTTTGCACTTAGTCATGAGGGGCATGTGCTGGCAACAGCAAGTATCAAGGGTACTCTTATCCGGATTTTCAGCACACAGGATGGTACGTTATTGCAGGAGGTAAGATTTTGAATGCTGTTTAGTTCAGTCCAGGCGTTGCATTTTCATTTATTACAAACCTATTGTAAGTAATAGCAGCATTTTTGTCTTTTATCTTTCACCAATTTATGATTAATTTCCGGACTGCAAAACTGACCTTGTAATGTACTTCATGTATCCAGCATATCTGTTTCTTTTATCTTCATTTTGCAACTCTCTTTGATCAAAACAACAATGCTTTGATTTTTCAATGTATTTGCTTATGCTGAACATGGATAGATTAGTGGCGTTGTTGGTTGAAATTCCTTGGCTTTCGTTGATACTGTCAAGTAGACTGTCGCTGTAAACCATTTTCTATTGTCTCAAGTTTACCTATCGAGTCTTTACTCTGTGTTCCCCGTGATCCATGACTCAGAAAACTTAGCATGTAGTTGGTACTCAGTGTGCTCTCCTTGCTCGTCTCTGCCTTGGTTTATGACAGATTGTAATTTATTGTAATTGGAAGTGGAATTAGAGTTAAAGAACATAATGTTGTTAAATTTTGCCAAATGCCAATTCCTATTATCTTCTTTCTGTTTTTCATATTCTCTTGTTGTTATCCATGGTAGTGATAGACATTTCGGATATAGATTGTATAATATTGTAACGTTTTGATGTTTTGCTTTTTCTACTTTGCCTGCTAATAGATCTACTTTATCCATACACATAAACTACAAAGCTAGATTGAGTCTTTTAACTTTCCCTTGTACCAATTAAACAACATTTTTGAGCTATCTAGTTTTGGTAAATCACATGTGATATGTGATCCAGGTGCGGAGAGGTGCTGATAGAGCAGAAATTCACAGTGTTTCATTCTCTCCGACTGCTGAGTGGCTAGCAGTCTCTAGTGACAAAGGCACTGTTCATCTTTTTAGGATCAAGCATCTTGGGAACCAGGATAAGACAAATACTCCTCCTAATTCCCGTCTTACTCTGGCGGCATCGAGTTCACCATTCTCCTTCATCAAAGGTATGGTTCCCTTCTGAACACATTTGTAATTTTCTGATTTCTCTTTTTTTTCTCTTTTTTTTTTTTTTTTTTTTTTTCCATTTCCTTGTTTGAAAATATGCAAGCGGAATTCCACCAAGAACACTAAGTTATTTGACCTTTGATTTGGATGCTTTCTGACTCTTGTTCAGCATTAGGGATGGATGTCCTGGACCATGAGTTTATAAAGAGATTATGGCAACTTAGAACATGGAATTATCCTATGATAGTTAACCGTATTAGGCTTGTTTTCTGCAGACAAATGCTCCAGACTGGTTAGCACACATGACAACTTATCTCTTCTTTATCACATTTCATCTCGATGAATTGGCCTAAGAACTAGACAGCTTAAACTAAAATCTGATCCCACATCAGGCACTTGGCCATCCCACGCTTAAAAAATGATTCTACTATACAATCATACTTAACTAAATACTTATCTAAATCGCCCCTTGCTTTTAAACAGCCATAGTTGTGATGTCATTTAATATCTAAGCTTGTATCTGATGACATCTACCCTTTTTAGCTTTTACATCTTTATGGGGCCATCAACCCAAGCAGTAGCGAATATGGCACTCGGACACCGGGTTCATCTGAACCCAGTACTTTCAACGCGGAGCATAAATTTATATGTAAAAATTCACTAAAATTGCAGCAAATAGTAGGCCTGAAAGGTTGAATACAGTGGGTTCAATACTAAATAATTTAAAGGTTGAACCCATAGAACTTAAATCGTCGCCTATGAAACCCAAGCTCTCGAGACAGCAAACCTTTGTGACCCTTTACCGGTTCATAGAGAGCTTTTTTTCATAGCTTGGAGGCATATATAAGATATGGTTCAAGAAAGGATAAAGAACGGTTGCAGGAAAGCAAACTCATGATTTGCTTCCTGCTGTGCAATTATGAAGTAGAAGACATTTGTTTCTTACTTTCTGCCGAATATATAAGAGTTTTCGTTTAATATATAACCAAACAAAGGATATGGCACTTAAATTTGCTCTTTTTCTTCCTCTCTTGCATCTCATCTTTTCACTCTAAAGGCTCTCAATTTGGAGTCCTTTCTAGATTAGATTCGTATTTTGTTCATTATGAATGCTAGCTCACTTGTTGCGTTAACATTACCATTTGACCCAATATATCTGATGGAACTATGTCCTAACAGCATGCAAATCATTTTCTAATTTTCAAGCATTCCTCTGAGTTCTGCATCACTCATGCGCACTTATAAGAATTGAGATATCACAAGTATAAAAACCTTACTTTCCTGTCCTGGACGGACATCTAACATACCCCTGAAGCCTCCTGCACAATGTCTTTGCCTTCTTGATCTAATTATTGCAGCCACAGATAAATAATTCTACCCACAAGGTGGTGCTAATACTTGTTAAACTTTAGCATTTTCTAATACAGTAGTAGTACTCATAACTTATTTAAGCAGCCGGATATAGAATCAAACAGATTAATTCTCATGCATCTGGAGACTAATTAATGAAGGATCCGTGTTAATACACAAATGTTTTCCTGACATATTTTGGCTTATTTGGAAACAGCCTCTTGCAGAAATACAGGGTAAGGCTGCGTACAATAGACCCTTGTGGTCTAGCCCTTCCCCCGGACCCTACGCATAGTGGGACCTTAGTGCACCGGGGTGCCCATTTGAGTCGCGCAGAAATTGTTGTACGGTTGTATTATTCGTAACTTATATTGGAGAATCATGAGTGGTGATTAACTTGTCGTAATAGGGTTGTTTACAATGAAGAATGATTTTCTTTCCGCCTTTGGTGATCCACATGCTTCAATCAACTAATTTTTACAGTAAGTCAACTGCTTTTACATGGACGGTCAACCTACTGCCGTCCTCTTTTATTGGATTTGGGATCGGCTATGCATGCATTGTGATTCATTTGCATACTCATAATATCCTGTTTTTGCTTCAATGGAATGGGCTTGAAAATTCTTAGCATGAAGCTTTGATACAAGAACTTTATTTTCTTTTCTTAATTGAGCTTTTCACCAGTCTACCTTTCTCTCTTCACATGTATATTAACTTACCAGCTGGCACAATTTGACCCAATTATGTGAAAATCTGTTAAATAGTGACGCTTGAAAGTAGCTATAGTGCTCTTCTGTTTTACTTCTCTCAGGCTCTGAATTTGGTTTTTTTTTTGGGGCAGGAGTGCTTCCAAAATATTTTAGCTCAGAATGGTCAGTGGCGCAATTCCGGTTGCCTGGTGACTCCGAGTATATTGTCACATTTGGTCACGAAAAGAATACATTGATAATTCTTGGCTTGGATGGAAGGTAGGCCCAGTGTTATGAGAATTTCACTATATTTATTACTTTATCTTTCTTGTAGTACATATAAATACCTATACTTCTAAGTTCTAGTAAAACGTCCATGTTGATGTTGGAGGACAGAGGGAGTTAAGCACAGACCTTGCATTGTCTTTATTCCGCTTTCCTTGTTTTAACGGATGAAATTGACAAATATTTTGCAATGTCTCACAGAGCATAACTTAACCTGCCTGTTTATTGACATATATATGCATTGTACTGTTAGCAGTGCTTGTGGAGAAAACAGTTTAGACTGATGATACATTAGAAAGTGGTAGTTCAATTAGTGACTCGGTCTGGGCATAGCATGAGCTCCTCAGAGTCTGCTATATAAATAGTTAGAGAAAAAGGAAAATATAATGGTTCATCATCCTTATTTTTAGGGAAAAGAAAGGTATATTCAATTCATTCACATACACTTACAATACCAAAAATAAGAACAAAAAGGGAGACTGCAAATATAACAACTGGCTGAGCTAAAGATAAGGGATTGATTTAAGAAGTAATATGGTCTTCCTTACTCATCAGTGTCTCCTACTTCAACTATTATTGTGGATTTTCCAATGTTAGATTTTTGATGTGTTTAATTGACTTTTTGACTTTTTCCCTTCATTTGCTGGAGTTTCTCTCGCTCGCATAATCGCTTGTGAATCAATACACACATAATTCTACTATGTATAGTTTTGAATGACTTTTTCAACTTTTTCCCTCATTGGCTGGAATATCTCTCGCGCACGCTTACATACATTATACTTCTCTTGGTAAGATTAGCTTGGTCAAATTATTGATATGTAATCAACTTGTTATGCAGCTTTATTAGATGCAAGTTTGACCCAGCCTCTGGCAAAGAGATGACTCAGTTGGAAATTCACAACTTTCTTAAGTCTGATAAGGCCTCGTAATGGAACGGGGGATCGGCTTTCGTGTCTATGCAAGGGTAGTATTTGCTTCCCTTAGTTGCACCTGCTTTCCTAGTCGTGGTATACGCTATTGTAAATAGCATATATAGTGATTTAACATTGTAAAGTGGTCTATAACCAACAGTTTTGATCTAGTTAATGTAAAGAACATCGACTTATTAGTATGTTAACAAATTTTAAGATAGTTCAGTATAGAACCACAAAACCGTTACCAGTACCAAAAGTGTGTTCTTTTTTGTTCGAGTTTGCTTCATTTCACCTTTTCTATTTCTACTATGTGCAAAGGTAGTTGATGAAATGGTTGCAAAAGTTTGAGAAGGGAAGTTCAACTAAGTGTGGATTTAGCAAAAAAACATATAATTAAGTTCATGAAAATTTTGGTTTTATGATGCAGACATGCATTTCATTTCTAGCTTTAATGAGCTTAATTATTTCTATTCGCAATAGAAGGCAATGTAGAGGAATAATTAATTAAACACTAAATTATCAAGGTTGTAAGCCTAAATTACCCCCAAAAAGGTTGTAAGTCTAGAAAAAGAGGGTTTTTTTTCAGTATTGATTTTGGACACCTTTTTCTGCTCAGAAAGGAAAATTTTGTACGGTTTTTGGAGACAGACTTATCAATTATTTGCATAAATTCTTCAGCATTAAACTTCAGTATTCTCTTCTTAAATCATTGTGATAATATTGGGATTAAAATTATATAAACTTTATTGAAAAAACATTGTTGTTGTGTCTAGTGGTGAAGTGCTTGACAAGTAGTCTGCCAAGGATGAATTAGTTTGTCCTTTGTCCCTATGGTTTCTTTCTTACTGCTTCTAGATAGTCTTCTTGACAAGGACCTTCAAGCTACTTTCTGTTTTTTTCCTTTTTAATAAGGCTACTATTCAAATTGCCATCATCTCGATAATTTCATCGGGTACTTGCTATTTCTATCAATATAAGTGTCAGGTATAGATATCGACCACAACTTAGGTAGACATGCGAAAAAATCATGTAGTATTTTTTTGTGTTTGTTTGGGAAGCCTTGTAGCAACAGTAAAATTATCTTCGTGTGACTTATAAGTTAGTGATACTTGCGTTAGAGTAGACTGTCTACATCATACTCCTTGGGGTGCAGTCCTTCCCGGACCCTATGTGTCGCGAGATGCTTTATAGATCAGCCTGCCCTTTTTCTTATTGAAATTTGAACTCGAATCTCTATCATTTTTATCGACTTCATTGAACGCTAAGTCACACGTTTGTCGTCACCTTCCCGCTGCTTTCCCAATGATTGTTTTACCGTGTGAGTGGACAAAGTCTTTGTTAAATGCGAAAAAATCATGTATCATTTTCTTGTGTTTTTTGTTTGGGGAGTCTTAGAATAACGATAAACTTATATTCATATGATCTATAAGTTATAGGTTTGAGCCATAAAATCAACCATACTTGTATTATGATAAATTGCCTACATCTCACCCTTTCGGGTGCAGCCCTTCCCGGACCATGTGTAACACGGGATACTTTATCCATTCCTTTTCTTTGTTCGAATTTGAACTCGAATCTCCTATCATTTTTATCGACCTCATTTATCGATAGGCCACACGTTTGCGTCACCTTCCATATACTTTCTCAATGATTGTTTTACCGTGTGAGCGGACAAAGTCTTCGTTAAATAACTATATAGAGGATTTGCAAGAAGATCAGGACACCTAGTGCACCCCACCCATATCCAACTTTTTCTTGAATATTAGAATTCACGTGCGTTACTTTTCTAGAGTAGCACGAAACCCTAATTTACTTGCTAGCAATTACTTGTATGACTTGACATAATTCTACAACCATAACAAAATGCAATAGGTACAATGCATGATTGAATCATAACAATATAATAAGAAGTCATACTAGTAAAACACGTGTACGCGTCTATCTTATAATCAGGGGCGGAAGTAGAATTTTCACCAAGTAAATTCAAAAAATAAAAAATATAAACACGGAAAGAATCTAAGGAGATTCAACACCTATATATACATGAATTCCTTTTTAACTTTATATATATATATATATATATATAACCTCTAATTCCAAGAACACAAAAGGTTTAATTCAAATATAAACTATGTTTTAACTTTGGAAAAAAAATCTTTCACGTCCTGAAAAGGAAAGAAAGTATAATTTCCATGTCAACTTATATGGAAAGTCATGACCAACTCCAACGAGGAATAGGAAGTTGTAAAAGAACTGACTGAAATATATATAAATTAGCTTGCGGGTCTTAT
>AWOL01S0034974.1:36139-98538 GCA_000715115.1 Nicotiana otophora
TATATATATATATATATATATAGTGTAATTTTTGATAAAGGGAGTTCGGCTGAAACCCTTTCGTTATCTGGCTCTGCCCCTGCTTATAATCCTGATAAGTCTGTTGTTACATATAACGTAAAAATATAAATTTGTTGTATATCGACGTGGCAATACTAAATAATAGATAGATCTTGAAGTATAACGCAAGTAAAATACCAATCTTCTAAGAAACTAATCTAGTCATTTTCTTCTCAAGTCGTTTAGGGCGCAAATATTGAACCATAAACTAGGATTGAATGTCAAGAAATTAAAAGTAATAAACTAGTTGTAGTATATAATTATTGTCTTGTGGAATTTTAATAACTCTTATAAAATGTTGATATCCATAATTTTAATTTTTTGTTAGAAGTTACTGATGAAATTTCCAATGCAGAATGCTTCAATAAAAGAAAGAGATGTGACAAAGAATATTCTACGTATAGTTGCAATAGTCCTCAAGTCAAAATTATGGCTAGCAAAAGGGGCAAAGAGAAATCCAGAGTCACCTCAAGTATCGTGTTCAATGTAGTAAAAAATTCACCTAAATTTTTTTGATTGAACCTAGTTAGTTAATTAAAAAAATTCATATCTTTCGTCTTATTGTTTTTTCTTCATTTTTCTGCTTAACCATTAGATACCATAACTAAGATTAGGCAAAAAAGAGAGGCAAAATATGTATCTAAAAATGTTACAATAACTCAAATTAATGATCAAACTTACTGTAATTACTAGAAGCATATTTATTTTAATGAAATTTGATAAAGGGAAGGTTTATGTAAATTCAGAAATTAGAGGGGAGATCTCTCCAAGTCATATCTACTATATCTACTCTATATATATATATATAAAGTAATACTAAGCACAATCACTTATCATCTCAAAGGTGTAGCTAGATAAATTAACTAATAATGAAAGGATGACTACAAGCTGATCTTTTCAACATTAATGTGAAATTATATAACATGGCGTTGGAGAATTTGGACTCAATACTCAGATGATGTTGAATTATTGCAAAACAATCAATTTTGAGTACCTAGCAGAGTAGCAGGTATCCACAGAATAACTAGCCTAAGTACACGTGAGCTAGCCCGGACACTATTGAACCAACTAATCCAAATATCATTGCATATGGTGCACTAAAGGTGGAAGTGCTTCCTAGTTACCGGGAATTTTTTATTTTCATGATTCGAACTTGAAACCTCTAGTTAATGGTGAAAGAATTCTGACCATACATCTCGTCGTACTCCTTATTGGTATTTTATAATGCAATACAATGATACATTGACGAGCGCGAAATATAACATAAACTTACTGCTCGCTAGTCAAAAATAGTATAGTTTAATTATCATGTCCACATGGATTGGATTTAAAAAGTGTTCGAATAATCTTCAGTTGATTACTATCCAGAAAAATTAAAACTTGATTTGATGACTATTACTACGATTAACTACTAAAAATTAAGCAAGTAACAGTTGACACAAAAGACAACATATGAGCAACGAAGAAATATCAATGAGAGAAATAAGGGTATTTGACTAGATATATGCAAGATAATTGACTCGGGATCCAATTCTTGAGTTAATTCACTCTATAATACTGTTGATTCTCACGAATTCGACAAATAATCAGATTACACTTGAAGTTAATGTTCCTCTTTCGATTAAATGTTAATTTCAGTAATTAATTCATTTGAAGCACGGTAAACAATTGCAACAATAAAATGATGTTTGTGATCTAAAGGGTAACTTCTCACGAATATTTCCCTATTTTCTAGTTTATCCGAAGCACCCATTTTCCATTCATAGAGAGATCCAATCGTCAAAATCAATAAAAAGGCCATCATGGACTTAACAATTCAGGAGGCTCTTTCGATTACCTATGTGAATCACCAATTTAAACTAAAGCATAAGATGTAAAGCAATTCAATATAATACTCTTATTTTGATTAAGCAAAATAAAAAATAACTCCACAATATGAATTAAAACTCCATCGATTTATTCTAATAATTATCAAGAATCGAATCCTTAATCAAGTTATCAAAACACCGTATCTGTCAACATCCTAATGGAAATTACTCCATAACAATGGAGTAATAAATCTAAAATAAGTTTAAAAACAAAGAAAACATCAAAGCTACTGATTTCGATACAAACTCCCGTATTGCCCCGATTGCAGTTTGTATTATTGATGAATTCTTGAGTCTTCTTGCCTTTGTTGGTTCTCCAATCTTTCGTCGGTCAAAAGTCCCTTCAAAATCGTATTTTTGGTGTATTTATACTGTGTAAAAATAAGCCCGGACGAAACTACCCTTTCCTAGCCGAACTTGAAAATCACTCTGACAAATTTGCACAGCCGCGCCGCGGCACGCCATACGGCGCGCTAGTGAGGAAATCGAGAGAGCTCGCATTTTTCTTGTCAGGACACTTTTGCACTGCCGCGCCCCATGCGGCGCGTAGTGGCTTTTTCTCAGAGTAAATTTATGCATTCACTTTTTGATATCCGGACTTGGTCCTCGACCCCCAAACATGATTCCGGCCTAATATCTTGGGCTTCTACTCAGACTTCAAAACTCCAACTTGTTCGATTTCGCTCCAAATTATCTCAATAGCTCAGAATCATTTCCTACAAGGCGTAAACCATGTAATAAGTATAATTCACTATCATTTAAGCTCAAACACACATAAAATACAATAATTAGAGTGTAATATTATAGCTAAAATACGGGTTTCTAGCCTACCATCAACACCCCATACTTAGACTATTGCTCGTTTTCGAGCAATCAAACTGCACTTCACCTAGGGACGACCTTTTCATTTAACAACATCCCTAACACATCATGCCAAGAATGTTTAAAATCAACTAAGCACCCGATCATAACATCCTGACCTTAGGACTCGACTCAAAAGCACCACGTATTTTTCACAACCTGTTCACTTACTATAACACAGAGGTCAAAGATTTTACCTTACCTTCACAAGTCATGTGCCCTCACACAAACAATAGAGAGTAGTTCCATATACAATAAAGTTCAAGAGCAGCTAGGACTCAAGATAGAAAGAATTCACTCACTCTCAGAAATAAAATTCATATGCCACAAAAGACGTACAATATATTTGCCCGTAGTGTAATACTCTACTAATTTAGCTCATTCAGTCAAGGATCAAGTAGGACTTTAATTGGTTGTACTGTAGGCTACGGGTCTGGTATGATACATTTGGATATGGTGACTACACCTCCCTAAGCACTTTAATACATATACATTAACAATTTCACCCCACATTTGTGTGGAACCAAACCCCAACCTTCTCACATAATCGCATCAAGCTCCCAATTTCTTTAAGTACAAACACGATGAGAACTACCATTAGCAAGGAGTCATTTTTTTATAATATATACAAATACCAAAAATTTTGGATTTTCAAATTTTTTTAATTTTTTTTGTTCGACTTCAAATCCCTCAAGAAGCCAGTCGACGAAATCCATCGTCGGGAAGAGTCAAGACTAAACAGTTAATTACTAACTATTACAGGCCGATAGAATTCAGAGTTATGATTACAGACCATATTGTCTAAGAAAGCAAAAAACAAATCAAATAAAACCAACTGCAAATAGAAAACAAGTACAAATACAATCAAATAGGAGCACTCCACACTCAAGAAATTGCATTGTCCCCAATGCAAAATAGTAAAACAAGAGTGAAAAGATAACTCCTTGAGGCCCAAGGCCTACTCCTCATCGATACCTTCAAAAGTGTGCAGGTACTCTTCATCATCAGAGGGAACATAGTTGGCGTCCACATCTAGTGGAATCCGTACTCCAGCAGCTAAGCCCTACCACTGCTGTGTGACCGCGGAGAGTGGATGGTCCTCCTGCAGCTCTGCCAAGTCAACCTCCCCCTGATCAGCGCGAAGGCGCATATCAGCAAATAGTAGTTGCAGTGTCTCCTTAACACGAACAAATCTCTGATCTACAGTAACGACAGCATCAAGGGGGTCTATCATAGATGTGACATCAAAAGGCTTAAGAGGCCGCAAAACCGGAATCTACCGATCATAATGAAACTCCTCCTCCACATGGTGGGTCGTCAGAAGCCGCGTGATAATACTCGAAAAATATAGGCGGCAGACCCCCAAGTGGTCGGACTCGAGACATGTGCTCAAGCATAATCTTCCCAGATCAAACTTCATCCGAGTTAGAATGGCATAAATGAGACACACCTTCAACCGGGAGACATCAGTGTCGTTCTGGGTGAGCATGATCTTTGCATTAATCAAACGGAGAATGACTCTGGCGGGACGCTCGAAATGAAACTTCTTCATGTCTTTGTAGAACTCATTAGCATCTCGCGTCCATGTGGCAAAAGATCCCGCGCCACATAGCTGGCGTCTAGTATCAGGATAGGGGGCTGACACAACAACCTCAAGAACAACTTATGTGAATGCTCCGTGAATCCCATGATCTGATTTATTACCCGGGAAGAAAATGGAATCATCTTACCTCGCACCTCCACTTCATACACTGCATCTAAACTGGCCTCGGGTTGTCAGTTAACATAAAACTCCCTAACCGTGTTCACATTCACCGACTCACCGGGACGGAACAAGCTTTCAAAACCTATGTATCTGATATTGTTATAAATCCTCGAGTATTTCCTGGCTAGCTTACCATCATCAATGGCTACTTCCGGGTCGGGGCTCAACGCCGGAATAAAGGTCCGGTACCACATCCTAGCATGAGCTGGCACAACCCAAATTCCATACTTGCATCCCGGCACTACATCCATATCAAGATCAATGCGCTCTTGTTCCTCCTCCACTGGGGTGGGGGGAGGTTCCAACCTACCTCATCGACGGCTACTAGAGGCAACCTCTGAGGTACCTATGTTAGAACGTTTTCTAGGACGGCGAGACATTGTACCTGCACAAGACGAACAACATTAGCCACAACACTTCAAACATAAACAGGACCAAATGGGGTAACCACCCCACACTTATGTTATTGGCATGTTCACAAGTACAATGTATATTGGAGACTCAAACTACCCCATTGAAAGCACACCACGAGTAATCAACACTTCCCCGACCACCAACATAACCTTACAACAACATAACCACGGACTACACTGGTGTAAAACACAAAATAAGAAGCTAAACTAGTAATTAATAAAAGAAGCATAAGAAATTAATCTAATCTACTACTAACAAAATTTACGATACAATATAACACTACACACGTGCTTAACATGAATCGGGCACCCCATTTAGCACCTAGCAACACATTAGTATGGGGTGGTCAATCAATTAGGACTCGGGGCTAACAAATTAAAGTTTCACAACATACGAACATGGCCTCTCACCCCACACTTATCATCTAGCATCACATCCCACAAAGAACTTCCCTTCAACATTAGCAACACTACACAATATTATGTCACAAATACATTTCAACAAACACATTGTGGGAATACCTTTCACCTTATTATTTCAATTTAAAGTGGGTAGAATCATCATACAACCACATCAAAAAAAACCAGTCACCACAACCACAACATCACCACATCTTCCCAATAGCAAAGTGCACAATTTTGCACAAAATTTCACCAATTTTGGCCACTTGGGCACCCCTACCAAGCTTCAACACAAATTACTTCATACCTATCAAAACACACCAAAAATCACCCATGATTATAAAAACAATGAAAACCCCACAAGTTTATGCAAGAATTTCGGTCAAAATAGAAGAAAGATATCTAAAACAAATTAGAACAAAATAAAATACCTAGGGTTAGAGAACTTAAAATAAATTTAACTAAAATGTAAATTAAATACTAAAAGAAGGACAGGAAGAACTTACCTTGATGAGTGATGAAAGTGGGAGAATTGGAGATGAAAAACTTTGAAGAAAAAGAAGAATAAGAAGAAGAAGAAGAAGAAGAATGGGGGATTTGGGGGTGAGTTAGAGAGGAGAGGTTTGAGAGAGAATGAGAGATATGGGGTGTAGTAGTAGTTTGTCCCATTTTTATTCAAAATCAGATTTTAAAAAAGTTTTTTTAAAATAAAATGCCGAAATTTTTACACTACCGCATCGTTGGGCGCGGCGCCCCATGTGGCGCGGTAGTGGGGTTTTCCATAGATCTATCCCTGACAGATTTTTCCCGTTTGAGTAAGTGCAGCGCCTCATGCAGCGCGGTATGCCAATTTTCTCAAAGTCCCGATTTTTTCACATTTTTAGCCTACAGGTCGCACCCCGACTCTATTTTGTACTTATTTTGTGTTTGATTCATGATCATATCTGTTAAAGCAATTACCAAAACTCCTAAATTTTAATAACCCTAAATTACCATTATCTAGCTAGTCTACAAAAGCAATAAATAAGGTTAGAAGTAGTTCTGAGTTATAGTCGTGAGCTTGACTCTGTCACTTAGGCTCATTGATCACGATGCTGGAGGATTGCTTGTCAAATCTTCCAACAAGGTACTATTTCAAACTGTGCCCATTCACCTTAAAACTTTCATTCCCTTTTTCATCCTGTATTTCAATGGCGCCATACGGTGAGACGTGTATTACCATATACAGACCTGTCCATGTTGATTTGAATTTTCCTGGGAACAATCTAAGTCTACTATTGTATAATAAGACTTTGTCCTCTTCATGAAACTCCTTTGGCTGAATCAGATGATCATGTTACCTCTTTGTCTTTTCCTTAAAGATTCGCACATTTTCATACGCGTCCAGTGTAAACTCCTCCAATTCGTTCATCTGTGCCAACCTGTGTTTACCTGTAAGACTAAGATCAAGATTAAGCATCTTAATTGCCCAATAAGCTTTATGTTTTATCTCAACAGGTAGATGTCACAATTTTTCATATACTAATTTGAATGGTGAAGTCCCTATTGTTGTTTTGAACGCAGTTCTATACGCCCATAGAGCTTCATCCAACTTTGCAGACCAATCCTTACGAGAAGCACAAACCGTATTTTCAAGAATTCGTTTAAGTTCACGGTTAGCCACTTCAACTTGCCCGCTAGTTTGGGTATGGTACGGGGTTCCTGTTTTGTGTGTGACCCCATACTTAGATAAAAATGCAGCGTATTGTTTGTTCACAAAGTGCGACCCATTGTCACTGATAATCACTCGAGGTGTCCCAAAGTGGGTAAAGATGTTCTTCCGTAGGAACTCACACACCACCCGAGCATCATTGGTCCTAGTAGAGATTGCTTCGACCCATTTAGAGATGTAGTCAATGACTACTAGGATATACTCATATGAATAAGATTATGGGAATAGACCCATGAAGTCAATGCCCCAAACGTCAAAAATTTCATATACTAAAATGGAGTTTATTGGCATCTCATCCCTCTTGCTAATGTTACCTGCTCTTTGACACTTGTCACATGCAGCTACATATGACCGTGTGTATTTGTACAAAGTAGGCCAATAGAAACCGACTTCCATGACCTTTGTTGTAGTAAGATTTCCACCATAGTGTCCTCCAGCTACTCCATCATGGCAACGATAAAGAATTCTTGCCATCTCTCTTTCAGGCACACACTTTCGAATCACACCATCCGCACACAATTTAAACAAGAAAGGGTCATTCCAAAAATAACTTTTTACCTCACCTTGAAGATTCCTTATTTGATCACGAGAGAGGTCACGCGGCAACCGTCCACTGGCCAAAAAGTTGGCTACATCAGCATACCAAGGCGGTCTTTAGGAGACCGCAACAATGGAGAAAATCTGCTCATCAGGGAACTTTTCTCTCACGCCAACTGTTTCAACCGGAGGTCTCTCAAGTCGATATATATGATCGGCGGCTTGATTTTGTTTGCCTTTCCTATCTTTGATCTCTAAGTCAAACTCTTAGAGCAACAACACCCGCCGCATCAGACGTGGCTTGGACTCCTTCTTACTTAATAGATATTTCAAGGCTGAGTGATCCGTGTGTACAATCACTTTGCTCATCACCAGGTATGATCTAAACTTGTCAAAAGCAAAGACCACAACAAAAAAACTCTTTCTCAGTAGTGGCATAGTTTACTTGAGCATCATTCAACGTCCTGCCGGCATAGTAAATAGGCCTAACATTTTCACTTTTCTTTGCCCTAGAACTGTCCCAGAACTATATCACTGGCATCACACATTATCTCAAATGGCTGGCTTCAATTAGGTGTCACCATAATAGGAGCACTTACAAGCTTTTCATTTATCAATTCGAATGCTCTTAAGCACTCCACGTTGAAAACAAACTTGACATCTTTAGCTAGCAATGCAGTTAACGGTTTGGTAATACTGGAGAAGTTTTTGATGAACCTCCTATAGAAACCAGCATGTCCCAAGAAACTCCTTATGCTCTTCACCGATGTTGGTGGAGGGAGCCTATCAATTACATCCACCTTGGCTCTGGCAACTTCAATTCCATGTGCAGTTACTTTGTGACCCAAGACAATTCCCTCTTTCACCATGAAGTGACACTTCTCACAGTTAAGAACAAAGTGTGTGGCTTTGCAATGCTCAAGCATGAGCTCCAAATTCTTCAAGCAGTCCTCAAAGACATCACCAAAGAGGGTGAAGGTGAAATCATCCATGAATACTTCTAGACACTTCCCATTTAACTAAGAGAATATATACATCATGCACCTCTAAAAAGTGGCAAGTGCATTACACAACCCAAACGGCATCCTCCTATAAACAAAAATACCTAACGGGCAAGTGAATGTGGTCTTCTCAAAATCTTTTGGGGCAATGAGTATCTGATTGTAGCCTGAGTACCCATCCAAGAAGCAGTATCATCCATGTCCAGCCTCTTTCTCGAGTATTTGATCAATAAAGGGGAGTGGGAAGTGGTCCTTCCTTGTTGCATCATTCAGCCTTCTATAATCAATGCACATTCTCCACCCAATGACTGTTCTTGTGGAGATCGATTCATTATCTTCATTTTTCACCACTGTCATGCCCCCATTCTTAGGTACAACTTGTACTGGACTAATCCACTGGCTATCAGAGATGGGAAAAATCACACCCGCATCTAGCAATTTGATGATCTCCTTGTGCACTACCTCCTCCAAATTTTTGTTCAGCTTGCGTTGGAGTTTCACCACTAGCTTTCTCTTTTCTTTTAATAAATTTTTGTGCATGCAAATGGCTGGACTGATTACTTGAATATCATATATACTCCCTCCAATGGCCTTCTTGTGTTTTTTCAGCAGCTCCACCAGCTTTTGCTCCTGTGTACCTATCAAGTCAACATAAATAATCACAGGAAAATTGTTAGTTTCAAGAAAAGAATATTTTAAGTGAGTGGGGAGGACTTTCAATTCCACATTAGGCTTAGAAGCCTCCTCTTTAGTTCCTCCTCATCAACCACTTGATCCTCAGTTTCAAGAGCTTCAACCTCTTTCTTTATTTCAGGATCTTCATCCTCCACTGTGCTAGACTGAGTAATACACCTCTCTAGAGTATCCCTCATAAGCTTGTCAAACTTGTATTTTTCAGCCAATTCTCCAACAACATCCATCTTGAAACACGAGTAGGCGGACGCCTCATCACTGAGGTATTTCATCATCCTCTTCATCTGGAACACCACTTTTTTGTTGCCCACTCTGAGAATAAACTGCCCTTCATAGATATCAAGGATAGCCCTGCCTGTACATAAAAATGGTATACCTAGAATTAAAGACACCTTCTTATTCACCTCCATATCCACCACAATAAAGTCTACGGGGAACACAAACTTATTCACCCGCACTAGAATATCCTCAATAATTCCCTCAGGTAGAATGGTAGTTTGGTCAGCCAATTGTAGGGACACTGGTATTGATTTGATCACTCCGAGATCACTTTCTAGTTTTCTGAATACAGACAGAGGCATTAGATTTATCGACGCACCAGAATCACAGAGGGCCTTGTCGAATTTTTCACCCCCCAACGAGCATGGTATGGTGAAGCTACCTGGGTCCCCACACTTTTAGGGAATTTTATTTTGCAATATGGCACTGCAGTGGGCATTTCGTTTGACCACTGTCATTTCTTTAATTTTGTCTTTCTAGACAGGATTTCCTTCAAGAACTTTACATAGACCGGCATCTGAGTGAGTACCTCTGTGAAGAAAATGTTCACATAAAGTTGCTTGAGCATCTCCAAGAATCGCCCAAAATATTTGTCAAATTTCTCCCGCTTCATCTTTTGAGGGAATGGTAGAGCTGGCATATGTCTACTTTATTCAATCTCTTTTTGTACCCCACTACTCTAGCCTTGCTGCTCTTCACCTTTTCTTTTTTTCTGTTGGTGTCTCTGCCTGCTTGTTCACCACCTCGGGTCTAGTTTTCACCACTGGATCAACCAATGTTTTGCCACTTCTCAAAGATACAACTTTGATTGTTTCCTTTGGGTTCTTTTCAGTGTCAGAGGGCAAAGTCCCAGGAGCCCTCTCATATAATAAATTTGCAATCTGTCCCAATTTTCTTTCTAAATTCTAGATGGTTGTGCCCTACTCTCTGATGGATGTGCTCCGAGTCTCAAATTTTTCATCTGATTTGTTGATGAATGCCTTCACGAGGTCTTCCATACTAGACTGATTTGACTGTTGTGGCTGGTATTGCTGCCTCTGCTGGTTCTGAAAACCTGGTGGTCCTTGACCCTAGGGTCTGAGATTATTTTGCTGCCATGAATTCAAGCTCCCACTAGGTGAACTCCATGAAAAACCTGGATGTCTTTGACCCATAGCATTATAGTTGTTCCCATCTTGGTAGTTTCCTCTATTAAAATTTCCCACTGCGTTGACTTCCTCAGCTGATGCTTGACAATCATGTGTAGGGTGTCCCAATCCACAAAAGTCACATTCTATTTGTGGCTCATTCTGTACCTTGGCTAATGTCAGCCTTTTTATCTCCTTGGCCATGGTGTTTAGCTGGGCTTGCGATATGTTAGAGTCCACCTGGTGAACCCCAACTGATTTTCTTCTATCAGTACTCTCAGTCAGTCACTGTTTAGCATCCTCAGATAATTCATCAAGGATTAAGACAACCTCCTCCGGCATTTTCTTCATTAGTGGGCCTCCACATGTAGTATTCAGAGTTCGTTGCAAGGACGGTGTCAATCCATCCCAAAAATCCTGGAGTTGCATCCATAAATCGATTCAATTGTACTGACGCTTTCTGACTATTTCCTTGAATCGTTCCCAAGCTTCAAAAATTATTTATGTCTCTTTCTGGCAGAAATTGTGGATTTCCCTTCTGAACTTCCTTGTTTTTGCAGCTGAGAAGTACTTGTCAAAAAACTTCTTGGTCATATCTTCCCATGTCCTGATAGAACCTGCGGGTAAGCTACGAAGCCATTGCTTCTCATCATCTTTCAATGAAAAGGGGAATGCCCTTAAGTAGACTGTATCCTTTGACACTCCATTGTATTGGAAGGTGTTAATGATATCGTCAAAGTCCATCAAGTGAGTATTAGGATCTTCGTTCACCTTCCCTCTGAAAGTGCAGTTGTTTTGGATGGTTTGAAGCAAGCCTTGCTTCAATTCTAAGTTGTTTGCTACTATGGATGGGGGGTCTGACACTTGACATCCCTTGATTATAGACCGGCCTAGCATAGTCACCCAATAATCTTCCAGGCCTGGGTGCTGCATTCTCGAACTGGTCTTCAACCAAGGGTCGGTTTAGATTGAATCTTCGACCCCCATCATCGTTGACTGTCTCATCGGCAATTCTCCGTGCAGCTTCTAGTTGTGCTGCCTCTCTTGCAACTAAGTTTACTCCATCATTCTCTTCATTTTCCATGGTATCTTGGGTCGAAGTTTGACCCAAGAAATTTTCTGTTAAGTCATTTTCTTTTCTCAGTTGTCGCAGGTGTTTCTCCAACTCTGGGTCGTAGGGTATCACTTCTTTTGAAGACGATCGAGCCATACACTAGAAAAATCAAACCACTGTCCTGCACACAAGTAAGAAACGTGAATAACTAAAGTAAAAATTTATTCCTGAATTAGTACTGAAAACTATTTTAAACACTATTGATTGCCAATCCCCGGCAACGGCGCCAAAATTTGACGAGCGCAAAACACAACACAAAATTATTGCTCGCTAGTCAAAGATAGTATAGTTTAATTATCGTCTCCACAGGGATTGAATTTAAACAGTGTTCGAATAATCTTCAGTTGATTACTATCCATAAAAATTAACACTTGATTTGATGACTATTACTACGATTAACAATGAGAGAAATAAGGGTATTTGACTAGATAGGTGCAAGATATTGACTCGGGATCCAATTCTTGAGTTAATTCACTCTATAATACTGTTGATTCTTACGAATTCAACAGATAATCATATTACACTTGAAGTTAATGTTCCTCTTTCGATTAAACGTTAATTTCAGTAATTAATTCAATTGAAGCATGGTAAACAATCGCAACAATAAAATGATGTTTATGATCTAAAGGGTAATTTCTCATGAATATTTCCCTATTTTCTAGTTCGATTAACAACTCATGAGGCTCTTTCGATTATCTATGTGAATCAGAATTTAAATTAGAGAATAAGATGTAAAACAATTCAATATAATGCTCCTCTTTCGATTAAGCAAAATAAGAAATAACTCCACAATACGAATTAAAACACCATCAATTAATTCTAACAATTATCAAGAATCGAATCCTTAATCAAGTTATCAAAACACCATATCTGTCAACACCCTAATGGAAATTACTCTATAATAATGGAGTAATACATCTAAATTAAGTTTAAAAACAAAGAAAACATCAAAGCTACTGATTTCGATACAAACTCTCGTATTGCCCCGATTACAGGTTGTATTATTGATGAATTCTTGAGTTTTCTTGCCTTCGTTAGTTCTCTAATCTTTCGTCGGTCAAAAGTCCCTTCAAAATCGTATTTTTGGTGTATTTATACCGTGTAAACAAGCCCGGATGAAACTATCCTTTCTCTAGCCGAACTTGGAGATCACTCTAACAAATTGGCACAGCCGTGCTGTGCCATGCAGCGCGCTAGTGAGGAAATCCAGAGAGTTCGAATTTTCTTGTCAGGCTACTTTTGCACTGTCGCGCCGCGCCGTGCCTAGCAGTGCCCCATGTGGTATGGTAGTGGCTTTTTCTCAGAGTAAATTCACACGTTCACTTTTTTATATCCGGACTTAGTCCTCGACCACCGAACATGATCTCGGCCTAATTCTTTGGCTTCTACTCAGACTTCAAAGCTCCAACTTGCTCGATTTCGCTCCAAATTATCTCAATAGCTCAGAATCATTTCCTACAAGGCATAAAATATGTAATAAGTATAATTCACTATCATTTAAGCTCAAACACATATAAAATTCAATAATTAGAGTGCAATACTACAGCTAAAATACGGGTTTCTAGCCTACCATAATACATAAATGTTATACTAGAGTTTCTTAATGAAGTAGGAGTTAGAGATGATGGACATGAAGTTGATGATTTCAAGATAACAACAACAACAACCTAGTATAATCCCACAAATAGGGTCTAGGGAGGGTAGGATGTACGCAACCTTACCTCTACCCTGGAAGAGTAGAGAGACTGTTTCCGATAGACCCTCAGCTAGATAAGATGGCAGAAGCACTGATAGCAAGTAATAGCAAGACAATATATTTAGAAAACTAAATCGAAGATAGCAATAGAGAATATGAAAGAGGTACCGATAACAAGTAATAGCAAGACAATATATTTAGAAAACTAAATCGAAGATAGCAATAGAGAATATGAAAGAGGTACCGATAACAAGTAATAGCAAGACAATATATTTAGAAAACTAAATCCAAGATAGCAATAGAGAATATGAAAGAAGTACTGATAGCAAACTAAGGAAGTATTGATGGCAAGTAATAACAGAACAAGATATGCAATAATAGTAAACTAAATATGAAAGGGGTACTTCACTAACACTAATCCTATCGAACTAATGAAGAGAAAGAGAAATGCATGACTACCTACCTACTAACCTAATCCTTGACCTCCACACCCTCCTATCCAGGGTCATGTCTTCAGTTAGCTCAAGCTGCGCCATGTCCTGCCTGATCATCTCTCTCCAAGACTACTTTGGTCTACCTCTACCCTTCCTCTTACCCCCCAAGGCCAACCTCTCACACCTCCTGACTGTGGCATCTGTGCTTCTCCTTTTAACATACCCGAACCATCTCAGCCTCGCCTCTCGCATCTATTCCTCCACATGGGCCACTCCCACCTTGTCTCGAATAATTTTATTCCTAATTCTATCTAACCTAGTATGCCCACACATCCATCTCAACATCCTCATTTCAACTACTTCCATCTGCTGGACATGGGAGTTCTTGACTAGAGTCACATTTAGTATATAGAGGTTTCCTAACCTGTTGTTTTTGTAAAATTTTGATGTATGACTAGATCATTGTCACGACCCTAATTTCCCTCCGTAGGATGTCATGATGGAACCTGGTCTCTAAGACTAGGTAAGCCTATCAATTATGCGAAATACAAAACTGAAACTCAAATCTCAATATTTAAAATAAATCAAACCGCGATTCAAAAAGTTACAACTCCTAAAACCCAGTAGAAATAAGTCATAAGCTTCTAAGAATTTATTCTAAGTGTTTCTGTACATCAGAGTCTAAAGAGAATAAGGAAAACAACATAATAAAGATAGAAGGAGACTCTGAGGTCTGCAGACGCTGGCAGATATACCTTGAAGTTTCCGCGTACGGCTAGTTCACTGATGTCTGGTCTGATAGGAAATACTTGGATCTGCACAAAAAGATGTGCATAATCATAGTATGAGTACACCACAACGGTACCTAGTAAGTGCCAATCCTAACCTCGGTAGAGTAGTGACGAGGTCAGGTCAGGCCCTACAGGGTAAAAAGTTTAACAATACAAAAGCAACAACAACAACAACAAAAATAATACTAATAATGACAATGGGGATGAATCAAGTAACTGAGTAAGTAGTATGTCACAATTTAACAACACAGAATAAGGGCAAATAATACCTCGCGGAAGAAAATCAGAAATTTACAACTTTAAGAAAAACACAAAATAACCAAAGGCAAATACAGCCATAAAGAAATAACTGAAATGGGGATGAATCAAGTAACTGAGTAAGTAGTATGTCACAATTTAACAACACAGAATAAGGGCAAATAATACCTCGCGGAAGAAAATCAGAAATTTACAACTTTAAGAAAAACACAAAATAACCAAAGGCAAATGCAGCCATAAAGAAATATCAACGAGGGCACTCCCGATGTACCGCCTCGTAGTCCCAAATCATAAATAAATTCACAATATCTCATTTCCTTATATCACCGCGGGAGCCTTCATATTTAATTTTAAAGAAAAATATTTTTATCGAAATAGCATCCCGCGTTTTAGCCACCCTTATCATACCGCATGACTTCTAGTAGTTCCCCTACTAGCCACGCGTATCAAGCCACCCTCATCTCACCGCATGTATTTCAACACCGAGACCTTATACCACCACATGCATATCAATATCACAATATATCACAATTTGCACCTCAAGTGCCCAAATATTTTAACTTGCCAAAATAAATCAACAATAACATTATTTCAACAATAAGAAGCACACGGCTCAATCACAATGAATACAAAATCTCACAAAATATTCGGAAGTGAATAACTCAAGAAAAATAATATTTCACAAATTTAACACCTTGCCTCAATACCAAATTTTTAATGTCAAATACTTCATATTAATAATAATTCAATTAAAAAATTAAATTTTCAAATGATGAGCACAGAATAAAAGAAATAAAGTTTCAACTAAATCGGTAAAGCAATTAGCACGAAAAATGTCAAGCAAATTTAAAATATAAAAATAGATCAATGATGATGAATATAACCGGATAAAATAATTTAATTAATGTGTAACAGAGATCTAAACAAATTAAAAACCAGAATTTTCTATATTTAGCCCGTGTACACACTCGTCACCTCGCGTACACGACTTTCAACACATCACAATTATCATATCAATACTAATCTTAAGGGGAATTTCCCCCATACAAGGTTAGACAAGTCACTTACCTCAAGCCACGCTCAATCAGTCAAGTAGTAGGCCTTTTCCTTGATTCTCCGACTCCAATCGGATTGAATCTAGTAATCTTTAATTAAATTCAATCAATACAAATCATAGGAATAATTTCCATATGAAAATACAAATTTTCTAACAAAATTCGAAATTTAACCCAAATATCGCATGTGGGGCCGACGTCTCAAAACCAGACAAAAGTTAATAAATATGAACGTCCATTCAACCACAAGTCCAACCATATAAATTTTACTAAAATCCGACATCAAGTCGACCTTCAAATCTTCAATCTAAACTTAGAGGATTTTCTAAATCTTCCAACTTAAATCCTCAATTAAATGTTAAAATCAACCATGGATTCGGGTAATTTGACCAATATGGAGTTAAGAATACTTACTCAGTTATTTTTCTTGAAAATCTCCCGAAAATCGTCTCTTCCCAAGATCGAATTTGACAAAAATAAAAAATGGGACGAAGTCCCATTTAATTAACTTAAAGTTTCTGTCCAGGTATTCCTTCTTCGCGAATGCGACAGCTCCCTCACATTCGCGAAGCACATTTTTGTGCTGCCCGATTTTCCTCCTTCGCGAATGCAAGCCCGGTCTCGTGAACGCAAAGTCCAAATTTCCCCTAGGCCGGCTTTCCCTTTCGCGAATGCGAGTCCTCGATCGCGAACGCGAAGCGTTGCCCCTCGACCCTTCGCGAACGCGAAGCACAAAATGGCTAGTCCAAATTTCTTCTTTGCGAACGCATGCCCCCGGTCGCGAATGCGAAGCGCAAAATGGCTAGTCCGAATTTTCTCTTCGCGAACGCAAGACTCCCCTCGCGAACGCGATGAAGGATACCAGATACATGCATCAGAAAAATCCAGCAACTGTTTAAGTCCAAATTTTGACCCGTTAACTATCTGAAACTCACCCGAGGCACACGGGACCTCAACCAAAAACAACAAGTCCTAAAACAACATACGAACTTAGTCGAAACCTCAAATCACATCAAACAATGCTAAAACCACGAATCATACCCCAATTCAAGCTTAACGAAACTAACGAATTCCAACTTCTACATTCGATGCCGAAACCTATCAATTCAATTCCGATTGACCTCAAATTTTGCACACAAGTCATAACTGACATAACATAGCTATGAATATTTTCAGAACTGGATTCTAACTCCGATATCAAAAAGTCAACTCCCCGGCCAAACTTCCAAACTTAAATTTCTATTTTAGCCATTTCAAGCCTAATTTAGCTACGGACTTCCAAATAATTTTTTGGACACACTCCTAAGTCAAAATTACCATACAGAGCTATTGGAATCATCAAAACTCTATTCCAGGGTCGTTTAAACATACGTCAATATCCAGTGAACCTTTTCAACTTAAGTTTTCAACCTTGAGACTAAGTGTCTCAATTCATTCCGAAATCTCTACGGACTCGAACTAACTACCCCGGCAAGTCAAAATACAGCTATAAAGTACATAATGGCAGTAAATAGGGGAATGGGGCTACAACTCTCAAAACGACCGGCCGGATCGTTACATCCTCCCCCTCTTAAATAAACATTCATCCTCGAACGGGTTTAGAATTATACCTGGAGTGATGAAAAGATGAGGATAACAGCTGCGCATATCATGCTCGGTCTTCCAAGTCGCCTCCTTGACTGGATGACCCTTCTACTGTACTTTTACTGAAGCAATGCTCTTCGATCTCAACTTTCTAACATGTTTGTCCATAATGGCCACTGGATCCTCAACATAAGATAGATCCTTATCCAACTAGACTGAGCTGAAGTCTAACACATGAGACAGATCGCGGTGATACTTTCGGAGCATGGAAACATGGAACACTAGATGAACTGCAGAGACTAGGTGGTAGTACAAGTCTATAAGCCACTTCTCCAACTCTCTCAAGAATCTCAAAAGGTCTGATATACCTCGAGCTCAACTTGTGCTTCTTTCCGAACCTCATATCACCCTTCATAGGCAAAACCCAGAGCAAGACCCGCTCACCAACCATGAATGCAATATCCCGAACCTTCCGATATGCATAACTCTTTTGTTTAGATTGGGCTATACGAAGCCGATCCTGAATCAACTTAACCTTTTTCCAAAGCATCTTGAACCAAGTTCGTACCCAATAGTCTAGCTTCACCCGACTCGAACCAACCCACTGGAGATCGGCACCGCCTACCATATAAGGCCTCATACGGCGCCATCTAAATGCTCGACTAATAACTGTTGTTGTAAGCAAACTCTGCAAGTGGCAAGAACTAATCCTAAGCACCCCCAAAATCAATCATGCGCGCACGAAGCATATCCTCCAATATCTGAATAGTGCGTTCGGATTGTCCGTTCGTCTGAAGGTGAAATGCTGTACTCAACTCCACACGAGTACCCAACTCATATTGTACGGCTCTCCAGAATTGTGATGTAAACTGTGTACCCCAATCAGAGATGATAGATACCGGTACACCATGAAGCCTGACAATCTCGCGAATGTAAACCTGAGCCAGCTGCTCTGAAGAGTAAGCAGTAACCACAGGAATGAAATGAGCTGACTTGGTCAATTTATCGACAATCACCCAAACTGCATCGAACTTCCTCTGAGTCTGTGGGAGCCGAATAACAAAATACATAGTGATCCACTCCCATTCCCATTCTGGAATCCCCAACTTCTGAAGCAATCCACTCGGTCGTTGATGCTCATACTTCACACGCTGGTAATTTAGGCACCAAGCTACATATTCCACTATGTCTTTTGTAATTTAGGCACCAAGCTACATATTCCACTATGTCTTTCTTCATCCGTCTCCACCAATAGTGTTGTCTCAAGTCTTGATACATCTTTGCAGCACCCGGATGAATGGAGTATCGCAAACTGTGAGCCTCCTGGAGAATCAACTCACGCAAGCCATCTACATTGGGTACACATAGCCTGCCCTGCTTCCGTAATACACCGTCATCTCAAATAGTGACTTCCTTGGCATCCCTGTGCTGAAATGTATGCTTAAGGACAAGTAGATGGGGCCCATCATACTGACTCTCCCTGATACGATCATAAAGAGAAGACTGAGAAACCACACAAGCTAAAACTCGGCTCGGCTTGGAAACATCCAATCTAACAAACTGGTTGGTCAAGGCCTGAACATCTAAGGCTAAAGGCCTCTCTGCTAATGGTAAATATGCTAAGCTGCCCAAACTCTCCGCCTTACGACTCAAGGCATCAGCCACCACATTGGCCTTCCCGGGATATAAAGAATGGTGATGTCATAATCCTTAAGCAACTCCAACCATCTCCGCTGCCGCAAATTAAGATCCTTCTATTCAAACAGATGTTGTTGACTCCGATGATCGGTATAAACCTCACAATGGACACCGTACAAATAATGCCGCCAAATCTTCAAGGCATGAACAATAGCGGCTAACTCAAGGTCGTGGACCGGATAATTCCTCGCATGTACCTTTAACTGTCTGGACGCATAGGCAATCACCCTACCATTTTGCATCAGCACTGCACCGAGACCAATACGCGATGCATCACAATACAGAGTATAAGACCCTGAACCTGTTGGCAACACTAATATTGGGGTTGTAGTCAAAGTTGTCTTGAGCTTTTGAAAGCTCTCCTCGCATTCCTTGCTCCACCCAAACAGAGCACCTTTCTGGGTCAATTTGGTCATAGGTGCAACAATAGAAGAGAAACCTTCTACAAATCGAAAATAATACCCTGCCAAGCCAAGAAAACTCCGGATTTCCATAGCTGAGGATGGTCTGGATCAACTCTGCGCTACCTCAATCTTCTTCGAATCTATCTTGATCCCTTCACACGAAATTATATGACCCAAGAATTCCACTTAATCTAGCCAGAATTCACACTTCAAAATTTTTGCATATAACTTCTTTTCTCTCAAAGTCAGAAGCACCGGCCTCAGGTGTTGCTCATGATTCTCCCGGCTCCGGGAGTACACCAGATGTTGTCAATAAACACAATGATGAAAGAGTCAAGATAGGGCTGAAATATACTGTTCATTAAGTGCATGAATGTTGCTGGGGCGTTGGTTAGCCCAAATTACATCACAAGGAACTCGTAATGACAATACTGAGTCCTAAAAGCAGTTTATAGGATATCTGGCTCCCGAATTTTCAGCTGGTGATAGCCTAAACGCAAGTCATTCTTAGAGAACACCCTGGCACCCTGAAGCGGATCAAATAGGTCATCAATATATGGCAATGGATACCCGTTCTTCACTGTGACCTTGTGCAATTGGTGGTAATCAATACACATCTGCATAGAACCATCCTTCTTCTTCACAAATAAGACAGGATC
This sequence comes from Nicotiana otophora, assembly GCA_000715115.1. NCBI lineage: Eukaryota > Viridiplantae > Streptophyta > Magnoliopsida > Solanales > Solanaceae > Nicotiana > Nicotiana otophora. Next base: position 56,550 of record AWOL01S0034974.1, read on the forward strand.
ACCCCAAGGCGATACACTGGGCCGAACAAAACCCTTATCAAGCAGCTCCTGTAACTGCTCTTTTAATTCTTTCAATTCTGATAGGGCCATACGATATGGTGGAATAGAAATGGGCTAGGTGCCCGGTAACAAATCAATGCCAAAGTTAATATCTCTGTCGGGTGGCATACCCGGAAGATCCGCTGGAAATACATCAGGAAAATCCCTTACTACAGGAGCTGACTCCACAGTAGGAGTATCAACACTAACATCTCTCACATAGGCCAGATACGCATCACACCCCTTCTCAACCATTCGTTGAGCCTTAAGAAATGAAACAACCCTGCTAGGAACATAATCCAAGGTACCTCTCCACTATAGCTGTGGTAGACCTGGCGTAGCCAACGTCACTGTCTTGGCGTAATAATCAAGGATAACGTGATAGGGCGACAACCAGTCCATGCCCAAAATAATATCGAAATCCACCATACTAAGTAATACTAAATTAGCTCTGGTCTCAAAACCACTGATAACAATCAAACATGACCGATACACGCTGTCAGTAATAATAGAATCACCCACGAGTATAGATACATAAACAAAATAACTCAAAGAATCACGGGCTACGTCCAAATACGGGGCAAAATAAGATGACACATAAGAATAAGTGGATCCTGGATCAAATAAGACTAATGCATCTCCATGACAGACTGGAACAATACCTATGATAACATAATCAGATGCAAATGCCTCCGTCCTAGCAGGAAGGGCATAATATCTGGCCTGGCCTCCCCCTCTAGGGCGACCTCTACCTGTCCGACCTCCACCTCTAGTTGGATGTGCAAGTGGTGTGGAAACTGGTGTAGTAACCATGGCCTGAAAAGCCTGAGGGCCCTGTGGAATGAGTGGGGCTTGAGAAATCTATGGAGGTGCATCCCTCCTAAATCTGGGGCAATCCATCATTATATGACGAGTGTCACCATACTCAAAATAAGCCCTCGGGGGACGTGGCTACTAGGACTGGCTCGGGCCTGATCGACTAGACTGACCGCTAAAAGCACCCCGTACAAGAGGTATAGTAGACATTGGCGGTGCATAATATGGAACCTGAGGTCTGGGAGTAGTCATAGTACAACTGGCGACTAGAAGTGCTGAATGAATAGGACGACCCACATAGCCTATACTATGATGGGCTGCAGCTGGGGCATGAGAATTGTTATATGTGCCAGAATCTTGAGGTCTCTTGGCTTCCCTCTCTTCTCTCTCCCGGATGCGCATACCCTCCAATCTCCTAGCAATTGACACCACCTGTTGGTATGCGATGTCCATCTCCAGCTCTCGGGCCATACTAAATCTGATACTAGGGTGGAGCCCCTCAATAAATCGGCGAATCCGCTCTCGAAAAGTAGCAACTAAGGCTAGTGCATGCCTAGTCAAATCACTGAATCAGACCGCATACTCTGGAACATATTCCTTCAGGAACATATCTGAAAACTGAGTCCAAGTGAGTGAAGCAGCCTCAACCGGACTATCCAACTCGTATGCCCGCCGCCACTGGTAGGCCGCTCCTCTAAGCTGGAATGCCATGAAAGAAACCCCACTAGAATCCACAATACCCATAGTACAGAGAATACAGTGATATTTCTCAAGAAAACCCTGAGCATCTTCTCAAACTAAACCGATGAAAGCGAGAGGGTGGTACTTCTTGTACCTCTCGAACCTGAGCTGCTCCCCCTCCGAAACTGTTTCCTTAACCTCGGGCCAAACTGGGACAACTGGCTGCACTGGTATAACCTCTGGGGCATGGTCAACTTAGGCCCGTGGTATAACCTCTGGGGCATGGTCAACTTAGGCCCGTGGCTGTGGGGTACGGGCGGCGGGAGTCTGTGCTCCTCCCTCGGCCTGAGATGTGGCAGGAGCAAGTGGAATTAACCCTGCATGAGCTAGAGTGCCAAACATGCTCAAAAATCGGGCAAGAGTCTCCTGAAGTGCAGGAATAGTAACAGGCGTCTCAGGTGCCTGCTCTCCAAGTGAAGCTACTGGTGGCTCCTCTGTGGTAGTTTGTGCGGGTGCTCTGGCTGCACCACGTGGACATCCTCGGCCTCTACCCCGGCCCCACCCTCTCGCGGCTCTAGCAGGGGGTGGGTGTCTGGTCATCTGATCTAGTTGTACGTGTCTTCACCATCTGTGAAAGAATAAAAAGACAAAAGTTTAGAGTCTGAAGTCAAAATCTTGCACGATAAGGAATCAAAGAAAGGGAAACTTTTCCTAACAGTTCCATAGCCTCCCGAAGATAAGTACAGACGTCTCTGTACCGATCCGCGAGACTCTACTAAACCTGCTTGTGACTCATAACACCTATGAAACTAGAGCTCTGATACCAACTTGTCACGACCCCAATTTCCCTTCGTAGGATGTCGTGATGGCACCTAATCTCTAAGACTAGGTAAGCCTATCAATTATGCGAAATACAAAACTGAAACTCAAATCTCAACATTTAAAATAAATCAAATCGTGATTCAAATAGTTACAACTCCCAAAACCAGGTAGAAATAAGTCACAAGCTTCTAAGAATTTATTCTAACGGTCTCTATACATCAGAGCCTAAAGAGAATAAGGAAAACAACATAATAAGGATAGAAGGGGACTCCGAGGTCTGCGGACGCTGGCAGATATACCTTGAAGTCTCCGCATACGGCTAGTTCACTAATGCCTTGTCTGATATGAAGTACCTGGATCTGCATAAAAAGATGTGCAGAAGCATAGTATGAGTACACCAATGCGGTACCCAGTAAGTGCCAAGCCGGTAGAGTAGTGATGAGGTCTGGCCAGGCTCTACTAGAATAATAAAAGACAGGGTGAAAAGTTTAACAATATAATAATAATAATAATGACAATGGGGATGAATCAAGTAAGTAGTATGTCACAATTTAACTACACAGAATTAGGGCAAATAATACATCGCGGAAGGAAATCAGAAATTTACAACTTTAAGGAAAACACAAAATAACCAAAGGCAAATGCAGCCATAAAGAAATATCAACGAGGGCACTCCCGATGTACCGCCTCGTAGTCCCAAATCATAAATAAATTCACAATATCTCATTTTCTTATATCACTGCGGGAGCCTTCACATTTAATTTTAAAGAAAATATTTTTCCCGAATAGCATCCCAAATGTTTTAGCCACCCTTATCACACCGCATGACTTCTAGTAGTTCCCCTACTAGCCACGTGTATCAAGCCACCCTTATCTCACCGCATGCGTTTCAACACCCAGACCTTATACCACCGCATGCGTATCAATATCACAATATATCACAATTTGCACCTCAAGTGCTCAAATAATTTAACTTGCCAAAATAATTCAACAACAATATTTTTNTCATAAATAAATTCACAATATCTCATTTTCTTATATCACTGCGGGAGCCTTCACATTTAATTTTAAAGAAAATATTTTTCCCGAATAGCATCCCAAATGTTTTAGCCACCCTTATCACACCGCATGACTTCTAGTAGTTCCCCTACTAGCCACGTGTATCAAGCCACCCTTATCTCACCGCATGCGTTTCAACACCCAGACCTTATACCACCGCATGCGTATCAATATCATAATATATCATAATTTGTACCTCAAGTGCCTAAATATTTTAACTTGCCAAAATAAATCAACAATAATATTATTTTCACAATAAGGAGCTCACGGCTCAATCACAATGGATACAAAATCTCACAAAATATTCGGAAGTGAATAACTCAACAAAAATAATATTTCACAAATTTAACACCTTGCCTCAATACCAATTTTTTAATGTTAAATACTTCATATTAATAATAATTCTATTAAGAAATTTAACTTTCAAATGATGAGCACGGAATAAAAGAAACAAAGTTTCAACTAAATAGGTAAAACAATTAGCAGAAAAAATGTCAGGTAAATTTAAAATATAAAAATAGATCAATGATTATGAATATAACTGGATAAAATAATTTAATTAATGTGTAACAGAGATCTACATAAATTAAAAATCAGAGTTTTCCACATTTAGCCCATGCACACACTTGTCACCTCGCGTACATGACTTTCAACACATCACAATTATCATATCAATACCAATCCTAAGAAAAATTTCTCCCACACAAGGTTAGACAAGTCACTTACTTCAAACCACGCTCAATCAGTCAAGTAGTTGGCCTTTTCCTCGATTTTTCGACTCCAATCGGATAGAATCTAGTCATAATTAATTCGATTCTATCAATACAAATTATAGAAATAATTTTCATATGAAAATATAAATTTTCTAACAAAATCCGAAATTTAACCCAAAAATGGCCCGCGGGGCCCACATCTCAGAACCAGACAAAAGTTATAAAATACAAACGCTCATTCAACCATGAGTCCAACCATATAATTTTTACTAAAATCTGACATCAACTCGACCCTCAAATCTTCAATCTAAACTTAGAGGATTTTCTAAATCTTCCTACTTAAATCCTTAATTAAATGTTAAAAACAACCATGGATTTGGGTAATTTGACCAATATGGAGTTAAGAACACTTATCCCGTTGTTTTCCTTGAAAATCACCTCTTCCCGAGTTCCAATTTGACAAAAATGGAAAATGTGACGAAGTCCCATTTTCAGAACTTACAGTTTGTGTCGAGGTATTCCTTCTTGGCGAACGCGACAACTCCCTCGCGTTCGCGAAGCACATTTTTGTGTTGTCCGGATTTCCTCATTCGCGAACGCGAGCCTGGTCTCGCGAACATGAAGACCAAATTTCCCCCAGGCCAGCTTTCCCTTTCGCGAACGCGAGGCCTCGATCGCGAACGCGAAGCCTTGCCCCTTGACCCTTCGCGAACGCGTGCCCCCGGTCGCGAACGCGAAGCACAAAATAGCCAGTCCGAATTTCCTCTTGGCGAATGCGTGCCCCCGATCACGAACATGAAGCACAAAATGGCCAGTTCAAATTTTCTCTTCGCGAACGTGAGACTCCCCTCGCGAACGCGATGAAGGAAACCAGATACAAGCATCAGAAAAATCCAGTTGTTGTTTAAGTCCAAATTTCGATCCGTTAACCATCCGGAACTCACCCGAGGCCCTCGGGACCTCAACTAAAAATACCAATAAGTCCTAAAACATCATATGAACTTAGTCAAAATCTCAAATCACATCAAACAATGCTAAAACTACGAATCATACCCCAATTCAAGCTTAACGAAACTAACGAATTCCAACTTCTACATTTGATGCTGAAACCTATCAATTCAATTCCGATTGATCTCAAATATTGCACACAAGTCATAAATGATATAATGGAGCTATGAAAATTTTCAGAACTGGATTCCGACTCCGATATCAAAAAGTCAACTCCCCAGTCAAACTTCCAAACTTAAATTTCTATTTTAGCCATTTCAAGCCTAATTTAGCTACGGACTTTTCAAATAATTTTTCGGACACGCTCCTAAGTCCAAAATCACCATACGGAGCTATTGTAATCATCAAAACTCTATTCCGGGGTCGTTTACACATAAGTCAATATCCGGTCAACCTTTTCAACTTAAGTTTTCAACCTTGAGACTAAGTGTCTCAATTTATTCCGAAATCTCTCCAGACTAACTGACGACCCCGACAAGTCACAATACAGCTATAAAGTACAGAATAAGCAGTAAATGGGGAAATGAGGCTATAACTCTAGTCAAAACGACCAGCCGGGTCGTTACAATCATTGATTAAGATATCATGACATTCACTACTTGCCAAAAAGTTGGATGGAACTATGCTAGAGATCAACATTCAATTTGTTTAGTCACCTCAATACACGAGGCGAAGGCAAGATTAGAGCCAAGGAAATTTAAAAATGGCACTCTAAAATGTAAACAATTGGGAGTTAATTATATGATCTAAAATACTTTTTAATCAACTTTTGGCACTACACTAAAACTATAATTTCTTGTGTTAATAAGATTCAACAATCAATTTATATACATGAAAAAGATTTTCACATATATGCACATTATACATTATATTTTACTAACATTTCACAGTTAATTTCTTTAATATTCAGAATACACCAAATATTGGTCTAGTAAATATTCTAGAAATATTAGTTTCCTGCACTTTGGCATTCTAGTTACAACTCTACTAATACAATTAGTGATTTAGATGTATCATGTATATTGTTCGTAATCCAATATATTCACCTAAGATTGTCAAAATCTTTGCTTACGTTCAATTGAAGTTAGCTCATAGAATACGTTGGGTGAAACATAGTGGAAAATGTACATATAGTTACGACGTTATTCGTATTAACGAGTCCAATTAATTTAATCATAATAGTTTCACTATACAACATTGTTAAAAAATGTAGGATTAATCAGAGGCGGATCTAGGATTTAAAGTTTATGGATTCCTAAAATGATCTCAAACTTATACACAGTAATATATGAGTTTAATTCACAGTCTAACTTTTATAGATATTTAATAAATTTCTTAATAATATATATATACAACGTATGAACTAAAGGTATTGGGTTCCGGTGAAAAAATATGTAATGCTTTTAGATCTGCCTACTTAATATTTCAATGACTGTAACTATCTATTATAAAAATCTAAATTTACCAATAATAGAATATTAACAGCAAAATATACTCATGAAAAATATACTCACGCTAATATCATTTTCTTAGACTAGTGCTATGCAGTGTTTTATCGGGAAGTATTTCTCTGAGTAATTTCGTAAATAATTAAGTGTTGAATCAAGTGCACCATTCAACTTTAATTTTATGGAGCACATGTGCCAATACATAATATTAGATCAATTTTAAAAAATACGCACATAAAATACCTAGTTTGGTGGAGGACGATGAGTTCACGTGCCCCATAATTTAGGCTATAGATCCGCCCTTGCCCATGGGTCTATTACATTGTATTACTTGCATAACGAGTATTGTGATCAAATTCTCAATAAAAAGGAAGTTAGAGTACATATCTTTGTTTTTTTAAACAAAGTTTAAACGTTTAAACTCTGTATATTGATAATATATAATACTTGGTTAAACAATTATCTAGTATATCGGTTGTACTATTTATAACAAACATGATATGATAACTTGAAAAATAAAGAAAATAACCTGCTATGCCAAGTTAAACTACATTAAAAGCGTAAAATCATTTATACTATCAGTTTGTATAAATTAGATTGTTTAGCAAGTAGTGTTAAAATCAGAGTCGAATTCAGGATTTAAGTTCTATCGGTTCAATTTTTCAAGGTTAATTATTACTATTGAATCCACTATATTTTCAAAGTTGCGAGTTCATATATATTACTGTTATAATTTTAGTGAATTTTTACACATATTTGTGCTCCATGTCGAAAGTATTGGATTCAGATAAACCCGTTACCGTAATGTTGGATCCGCCGCCGTGTACCTCAAGATCCATAGTTGGTAAGAGCTTCTCAGACACACTCTTCCCCATTTCTTCTTTAAATTCTGAAGCAAGAAACACTTCTTCTCTTGTCTCTCATACCCTCAAACCCTAAACTTCTAGCAAACCTTTTAGCAATAAAGTTATACAAAACCCTAAATTCCATTTCCTCTACATGCAACCAATCAAGCAAATATATATATTTCTTGCAACACATAGCAAACAACAAACTTTATTAGCTAGCTAGGTTTTCCTCTTTTTTGTGCAACTTGTTTAGATCTTCAACTTTTCACATATTGTTTTTCGTGTACCAACTTTTTCTAAAATATTTGCTTTTTCGGTTTTCTTATTAGTTTATTATATAAAAGTTTTGAGTTCTAGGGTTTCTGTTAGAGCTGTAAAATTCTAGGTTTTGCATAGTAGTTGAAGAAAGAAACAAATATAAGTAACTTATTAAGGACCAAAAAATTAAAGAAATGGAATTAGAAGTGAATAAAGAAGAGAGTAGTCTACCACCAGGATTCAGATTTCATCCAACAGATGAAGAGCTAATAACATATTATCTTGTGAACAAGATTTCTGATGCTAGTTTTACAGGAAGGGCTATTGCAGATGTTGATCTTAACAAATCTGAGCCCTGGGATCTTCCAGGTAATATATAATAAACCTCACTCCTTGTAATTTAGTTTCTAATATATTTATTTTTTTGGTTTTGCATTTAGCAATGAAATAGGCCTAGCTAGCTCCATGTTGGGGTGCATGTACATGGTCCGAAGGGGTTCAACTGAATTCCTTTTTACGAAAAATTATAATGTATATGTAACTAGGTAAAAATATATTGTTGATGATTTTCTGATGTAGGGGGATCGGACTTCTAGTGTATGTACGTAGTGTTAAAGATGGTTCAAAAATTTGCTTTGATCGTAGGTTGATTATTCGTAAGTGTGACACTCTAATATTTATTTTTTGAATCCCCATGTTAGAATTCATGGCTTCAAACTACTAAAAAGCAACTCTTTTTCAATAAAAAGACCGACTAAATTCAATAAATTTTGAACGATTACCGATCAAAAATCGACCAAATTGGATGATCACTCCTAGAAAAATATGTCATGTCTATGAGAAATTTCCAGAGAAGTGATGGGCATAAAACAACAAGTTTAGATCTTTCCCTCCACTTAATAGTTTTTGTTTTTACTTTCATTTTGGATAATAAACGGGTTTCAAGTTACTCTTTTGTTGTGGTCTATTTGATTTATCTTTTCCACAAGTAAATCCCCAAGTATACAATCAAAAAAATTTAAAAATTATTTGCTTGACAAATCCTTGGGAAAATCTTCCGGTAAACTTGCTTGGGGATTTTCCGAGGGGTTATTTGTTACGGAATTATATGGAGATTTATTTAATGTTGTGACAATAAAAATAGTTAAATAGTTTCCTCCTCCTCTTTTCTTCTTCAAACCCAAACGTTTAGTGAACACCAAATTAAGCTGTTATCATTATTCTTGTACTACCGATTGAGCTTTCTTAATAAGTTATCAACAAATTAACGCTCACGTTTCTCGTCGAAAATTCTGATATAACTTAATATCTATTATAAAAGAGTTATTACTCTATCAGGTTATCTAAAAGATAACTACATGTAAATTGCCCATAATAAATGAGATTAGTAACCTAAAAAATAAAAAAATTAACCTACTATAAAATGTTAAAATACACTCATGGTGTAACCTTTTTTTACGTGCATACTTCATCTGTTTCAATTTAGATGCCACATTTAATTCGCTTATCAAGAGTTTTGACTAAACTTTGAGCTAAATTGGGTTAGTTCAACTTAGTATTTTAAAATTAAAATTTAGATATTCAAAAACGATACGGAAAGTATTGCAAGTTATACTTTTCCCCCACGTCAATATGATAAAAAATATATTTTAAAGTATTGGTCAAACTTCACGTAGTTTAACTCTCGATAAGTGAAATATGTCATCTAAATGAAATGAAGGAAGTATAAGTTAAATGCAATATTTTTAACTCCATAATTTTCATGTGAGAATTACAGGGAAGGCAAAAATGGGAGGAAAAGAATGGTATTTCTTCAGCCTTCGCGATCGGAAATACCCAACTGGAGTGAGAACAAATAGAGCTACAAATACTGGATATTGGAAAACTACTGGCAAAGACAAGGAGATATTTAGTAGTAAAACTTCAGAATTAGTTGGTATGAAAAAAACATTGGTTTTCTATAAAGGAAGAGCTCCAAGAGGAGAGAAATCAAATTGGGTGATGCATGAATATAGAATTCGATCCAAATCCTCTTATAGAACAAACAAGGTATGACATGGTTATATTTTCTCTCTTTATACTAATAGATTTGTGTGTTTAAGTTCTATACACTGATAACGTAAATCTTGAAAATAAAACAACTTGCTATATATATATAATGTATGCATGTATAATGGTGTAAAAATTGCTTACACTTGGCGCATATCACTTAAACTCTATTAGATTTGTCTTTAAGTTCTAATAAACCGACATTGTGAAAATGATAATTGATAATATGCGATCTCAAGTTAAACAACACAATAGTGTAAATTTTTACATTATCCATATATATCATTTATATTTATTAGATCTATTCAGCTACATATATTAACCTGGTCATGTCAAAGTGTCCATCTGTTATCCCCCTATATGTTTGAAATTGAACTTTTATTTTGGTGCAATAATTTTCTTGAGGAATTGAAATCCCTTGGCATCAAATAATCAACTAAGTCTGTTTAAGTTGTTTACGAAGTTTTATTCATTGAAAGTTCTTTATTTTTTTTTAGCTACAGGGAGAACTTAAATAAAATTTACATTGCAAAAAAAATTTAAAATTCAACAAAAGAATTTACATTTAGAAAACATGTCAATAAGAAACCTTTTACGCTATTATTTTGACATGTTATAGCTAGTTACCTGCTTTAAGTTTCAGAGAATTATTTCCATTTATTATAGACCGAAACATGTTATTATCTTTTTAACGATCTAATAGTATAAAAAATATTTTTTACACTGTCAGCAAGACGAGTGGGTGGTTTGCCGAATCTTCCAGAAGAGTGCAGGATTGAAGAAGTACCCTACTAACCATTCAAGGACAGTAGTTAATCCCTATTCTCTAGAGATCAATCAAAATGCAATATCCTCACAAATAATGATGCAACCTGATCATGGCTTCCAATTTGCAATGGGAAGAAATTACATAAACCATGCATCTAATTATATGAACAACTTCCCAATACAACAACCCCAAATGAATTACAATATCGGAGGTAGTAGTGGTGGTGGTGGTGGTGGTGGTGGAGGAGATAATTTTTTTACTATTTCAGGCTTAAACTTGAATCTTGGTGGTGGTGCCGCCGCCTCGTCTCAGCCAGTTTTAAGGCCAATGCCGCCGCCGCCGCCGCCACCACCACAAGTTATGAATATTCAACAAGAAGTGATGACTTCTTCTATGTTGGATAATTGTGCAATTACAAGTGAAGCAGGTTATGGGGCAGAAATGAATAGTGCAAATTATTGTGCTGATTTAGACAACTATTGGGCTACTTATTGATCAATAAGGAAGAGGAGTATGTGTTTAAATTATGTTGTTTAGTGTTTGTGTTAGGAACTACTTTTCTTTCTACTTAATTAGGAAACAAAGTTATTACTATATGTTTATTGAGGAGTGTTAGTACACATATGGCAAAGCCATCTAGCTAGAGTCTGAATGAATGACTTTTAATTTGTAGCTTTCTTGCTTAACCTTTGTATTGTAAGAATTTGAAATTAGTAGTTCTTGGCCTTTATTCGCACTTAAACATTATATGTTTGTGTGGAGAGCTGCTGAAAGGGTGTATGGCACGACAAAGTTTGCGACTATGACATTCTTGGCGATGGTGATCGCCGACGAGATAATGAAGGCCACTTAACAAATATAAAGTTTCAGTGCACTTTAACTATATCTAAAGAAATATCGCCTCTTTGAAATATTATTTATTACAATTCATGTTTTGAAGTTTGCCAAATCGTTTTGGAGCGACGAAGTTACTAGGTATTTCTCTCTAGTTTCTGCTAAGATGCTCCAGTCTTTGGTTGACACTGTGATGTGGAAAAAACCCCGATTTTCTCAAAGATTAAAAATATCACTGGTACTATTTTTCTATATATCTTTAACATATCGATTGAGGGATAGTTCTTATCGTATATGTGGTGCACGATAGAGAATGGGAATGGAAGAAAAGAGAAGGATATTTTGGTATGTTTTATGCACAAAATAAGTAGCATCATTTGTCATATTTCCTTTCTTCCAAATCATTCATCCAAAAAAATAGCAACTCAGATAAGCAATTGAGTTGACATCTATGTTATTTTGAAGTTTAAGATGTTTTTTGACATCAATTATAATTCTAAAGTAGATTTTTTACTAGTTTCTCAATAAAAATTCTTTCACTGCGCTAAAATAATTCACTTCAAGGTTTTATATAAAAGTAGTGAACTGAATAATTGATAATTAACTGTATTTGACGGATCAATGCCTAAGGTACAATATTTTAAGAACAACTCTAATTTTTTTCCAGTTAAATACAACTCTGATGGTAGAATCGTATTCTGAGAGAAAAGTAATAGGGAATTCAGAATTTATCCGCACTCATAAAAACTAACCTCATGAACTTAAGAAATCATATTAAATGTGGATGTTCAATTTTTACAAACCAAATAAAAAAGAGAGTTTTGTTATCATAAGGTATGAAAGTTAACTTGTGAAGCCTAAGCGATGAAAGCTTTTGCTTATTTTTCCTTTGTGTTAGCTTGTGTAAAGCTAAGGAAAGAGGATAAAAAGAATATGTGTGTTGAGAGTGGGATTTGAACCCACGCCCTTTCGGACCAGAACCTTAATCTGGCGCCTTAGACCAACTCGGCCATCTCAACATTTGTTACTACCATTGTGAAAGTTTAAAGATATTCAATAAATGTACGATTCTTAGAAAGGAATTAACAACAACAACAACAACAACCCAGTATAATCCCACTAGTGGGGTCTGGGGAGGGTAGTGTGTACGCAGACCTTACCCCTACCCTGGGGTAGAGAGGCTGTTTCCAAATGACCCTCGGCATCCTTCCCTCCAAGAACTCCCCACCTTGCTCTTGGGGTGACTCGAACTCACAACCTCTTGGTTGGAAGTGGAGGGTGCTTACCATCAGAGCAACCCACCTTGTCTTCTTAGAAAGGAATTGAATCTAGTAATTTTTTTTATTTATTTATTTAATTAAAGTACTTTAACACTATCATTTTTGTAAGAGCTACATAAAAAAAAATGTGTATAATTAAAATGATAAATTTAAAAAAGAATTATTCTGAAGAGAAGGTTTTGACATCGCTTAGTAAAATTGAATCTGAAATCTTTACGTCTTAACTTATTATGTTTTTTTTTCTTATCAAACTCATCATTGTTCAACTGTTAATGCAAATGGTCCAGTTGAATCAAGCAGTTTTCTTATTGTAAAGTTTCTCACGTTATAAATTTTTATTTATGAATATATCAGGAGCTTTAAAAGAATAACATTGGTTCTGGCTATTACGAACTAAAACAAAATTTTGGTCCCAATAAAGTAAAATACATATACAATCTCAAGTTGGACAACTCTAGGACTAGCAAAAAGAATGGTCACTATATGTGGAGAGGAAAAGTGTAGTAAACTTTAGTAGAATTAATTTTTTGTATTCTCTTTTCTCGTAACTTGAAGGCTGGAGCCTTGGAGCTGTTATTAACGTGTATTGTTGTAATAAATAATTAAACCATTAAACTTTCTGAAATATATAAACAAAAACAGAAAGTTAGTAACACTAGTTTAACGAAATAATTATGAAAAACAGTATAGGAATAAATCGAACACACTGAATGCACAGTGTGTCCTTAAGGAAATTATTCTCCTCAAGTATCTGAGGTGTTGGAATATTATCCTCACAGGATAGAACGATTTAACTCACCAGCGTATTGGTACCAAAAACTCTGGTGAACGGCGAACCACTCAATGGTCGTAAAACACACTGGAAAATATTGCGCAGAAGAAGAAGAAAATAATTAGAAAATTTAGTAAGTGAAAATTCTAGGATTCAAGGCATATTTATAGACCATTTGGCACTGATTCTGAAAAGGTTTGCAACCTTTCAGAACAGCCATATCTGTTGGAACAGGTGAAAAAATTACGGGAAACAACAAACGGATTTAAAATAACCCGGGAAAGAAAACAGACCGGACCGGACCGGATCGCGGGTCATGGGTTATTCCGGATTGAATTTTCGTTAATTAATTAATTAATTAATTGAAAAAAAAATTGTCCAAAAAGATTAATCAATCAATCTTTGACCAAATCCAAATCCAAATCTGAATCCGAGTCATGGGTTATTCCGGATTGAATTTTCGTTAATTAATTAATTAATTGAAAGGAATTTTGTCCAAAAAGATTAATCAATCTTTGACCGAAGCCGAAGTCGAGCGAGCGACGTCGACGACAACGGCGCAAGGCTTGCCTTCTTCTTAACTGTTTAAGAGTTAGAAGAAGAGCAATTGTATATATACCCATCAAAAGTCTTTTCTTCCTCCAATATGAGACAATGTCCCTTTGCCAAAGGAGGGAAACTCAAATATTTTATTTTTTCTCCCTTTCTCATTCACCCTCTTTAAGCTACACCAACCTTAAAGCCCAACAGGAGCAACGGTAAAATTGTCTTCATATGACCTATACGCTACATGTTCGAGCCGTAAAAGCAGCCACTAGTGTTTGCATTAGTGTAGCTAGGTTGTCTACATCTTACCCTTTGGGTACGGTCTTTCCCGATCCCTGCATAAACCCGAAATACTTTGCGCACTAGTCTGCCCTTTACTCGTTCGCTATAACTTGCCTAGCTCCGACAAATTACTCCGACAAGTGAATTGCAACCAATATGTAAGCGCGAACCTTGACTTATGCAGATCAAACTATATATACGATCTAATATGAACCTAGCTAAATTGATATCATAAACAATTTTCCTTTTATATGAGCAGCATAAAATCGAAAGTTTAAATTCATCGTGAAGGAAAATCTTGTATAGTTGTAATACGCATATATTGTGGAGAAAAATTGGACAACGCATAGTGTATCTTGTCAAATGTTTGGTAGGTGGGGAAAATATTTTTGCCTCTTACTACAAGTTATTACTATAGTCTGTATGATTACCAAATCAATATTTAAGTTTAATTTATAATGAATTGAGCGAGCTTATTTGAGGTTTTTGCTTGTATATAGGGATGGCAAATGGGTTGTTCAGCCTGTATTCGGACTGGTCAAGATGGGTGCCTCGTTAAATGGGTGGTCTAATCCTGCCCAAAATTTACTTGGGTTAAAATGGGCTATGTCAAGATGGCTAAACAATGAGTTGTAACTCAACCCGACCAAATTGCCCCAAATATTTGCAATATTCTCAACATTTAAAACAAGCATATATAAAAATTAACTTATGTTTTGGAATAAATATCAATTCATGCCAAATTATTTCTTTCCTCAATTTGAATTTAAAATTTTATTTGATGTAGAAAATATATTTTTTTCATAAAATGAGTACTTTCTTTTCATATTGTAGAAAAGGTATTTTCTTTTATTTCAACGAAAAGAGTACTTTATTTTCATGATGTAGAAAAAGTATATTCTTTTATTGTTATAGATAGAGTATTTTCGTTTTCATTTCAACAAAATTAAAATTTTCTTTTTATGATGTATAAAAAAATATTTTCTTTCATTTCAATAATAAGTACTTTCTTTCATGATATAGAAAAAGTATTTTTTTCATAAAATGAGTATTTTATTTTCATGTTGTAGGAAAAATATTTTCTTTTGTTTAAGCAAAAAGGGTACTTTCTTTTTATAATGTAGAAAAAATATTTTCTTTTAATGTTATAGATAGAGTATTTTCTTTTTTATTTCAGCAAAATAAAAATTTTCTGTTTATGATGTAGAAAAAGTAATTTCTTAGATATCTTCTTTTGTTTTAACAAAAAGAGTACTTTTTTTTCATGATGTAGAAAAAGTACTTTCTTTTCCTGTTGTAGAAAAAGTATTTTCTTTTATTTCAACAAAAAGAATATTTTATTTTCATGTTGTAGAAAAAATATTTTCTTTCATTTCAATAAAATGAGTACTTTCTTTATGCGGATATTAACCAAATACAGAAAAATTAGAAAATATTTTCAGAACATGGGTCAAGGTAGAACTCTAAATTGAGCATTTCCATGTATTAAGGTTGTGCATCATCATTGATCCATTTGAGCTAATAATTTTTTATGGGTTAACTTGGACTAGCCCAAAATAGCCATTTGCAAAATCATTCTAGCCCAAACCCACTAAAACTTGGGCGAGTTGGGCGGGTCAAATGGGTTTGGGTTATATATCAACTATTTTAGTAAACCTTTACATTCTGCGTCCTTGCATATGCTACTTGGAAAGTAGATAAAAAGCAGAAAGTGGTAAATAGTTTTCCTCTACTCTTGTTTGATATGCAAGGTTGAAAAGAAGAGAATAAGAAACTGAACAAAATAATAATAATAATAATAATAATAATAATAACAACAACTTTTTTGTTGGAATTCGTTTTTTACATGAGTTGAGCTTAAATAAAAAAGTGAGAATTCATAAAGTCGATCCCTATTTGGTTGGAAATGAGGCATAATTATTGTTATTGTCGAAAGTCAAAACTCATACTTTTCTTCCCAAAATTATCAAGACGATACTTTTCCCGAGTATTTCTCTTTCAGCTAATCGAAAGAAGATTTTGATTTTTTTTCCCCCACTTCCTATCATCTCCCATATTATTTTCTCTTCCCATACCCCACTATAAAAACGAATAGTTTAAAAGACTCCAAGAAAAGTATAAAACATAATACCACACTAAAACAGTTTCTATAGATAAAGATTTAACTTATATAAACCAATAGTTCAGAAAAATTTATTGGTATAATTTTACATATTTTAGCAGGTTGGCTGCTTATTTTTTAGATATATAACTAGTTTCACTTATTATTATCTTTTAAATGATCAGATAGTGTAGAAATTCTCTTACACTATCAGTGTATAAAAGTTTAAAATTCATGGACAATTATGAGAAACTTGAGTACAAAATAATGCTTGTTTTGCACCCTGCTAGAAACCTGATACAGTTTCATATACTCCAAAAATACATCAAAACATATACACTTACTATCACTTTAGAATAAATAACAGAGTTTTCTACAGGAATAATTAGACTATCCAAAGCCAAAGCTGTGATACACCAACACAAAATTTTCAAATCTAACCTTTTGTTGTATCTCCATTTTGGCTTCATACACATCACAAGAAAAAACCTAAGGCAAGAGCTTTAGAAACAAACAAAAAGAATTTGTTGACAGACTTAAAGATCCAAATGCCCAGGGAGAAAAAGCACAGACAATCTGCCGAGGAGAAAACAATCCAGAGATCAGACGCTAAGCGGCAAAGGACAATAAATAAACAAGAATGAAGCACACATTGGCGATTAGAAAGGCATTTTATGCTCTCTTGTCGAGAAACTGCAAACTCGTCCATAGAATAATCGATGCTAGTTAAATATAAAAAGGAATACCTGTGAACTATAAAGCGCGCCTTAGTTTTGATGAACAAAGTCAACTTCCGTTACACTCTTGTCTGGATGACCTCTCTTGGCCTTACGACGTGAATGGTGTGAATTACCAGTGCGATCGGATTCCTTTGCCTTTGTGCTGCAACATACAATTCAAGAAAGAGAAATTTGAGCCTCACGGAGTGAAATAAGTTCATGAAATAATTTGAACAATGAAATAATCTCCTCTACTTAAGAAAATGAGGAACAGAGTAGATGTACTAACCAGAAGATGGAAGACAAAAGCTTGAACAGAACTATAATGGGCAAAGCCAACAATGCCGAAGCCTACAACACATCAACCAATTTTACAATTGATCAGATACTAAATTGGAGGAAAAAGCGGAGAGATGAACGGCTGCACAAAATGAAGTATGCGAATAGATACATACAGCAAACCAAACCAGCTCCTTTGTCGCAAGAGATCTTGTAACGTCATGCTTCTCTAGTGTTTCTTTGACTGTGCCTTGAAGCTTCAAAGGATATCAGATGGAGTTTACAGTTGGTGGATCAAAAGAATAATATGATACTCCCTCCATCCCAATTTATGTGTCAGAATGCGAATTTCGAGAATCAAACTTCTTAATTTTGACCGTGAATTTGGATATAGAAATTTATTTATTTTTTAAAAAACAAAATTTATATATTTAAAAATTACGTAAAAAGTACTATAAGTCACAATAATTAACAATTTAAAATATTCAAAAGGCATATGAACAAATCGCGATCAGAAAAACTCGGTTGACTCTCAAAATCCGAACACCCGCCACATAAATTGGGATGTGTGTGTGTATATATATATGCGCAAATCTAAATAAGGGCATTTACTACTTCAACCAGAGCATTTGAAGTGTAAAAATCAGAAGCCAGAAATGTAACCTACTTATCGCTTCTGACAGCAAGTCCAGAAGCATTGAGCATGTAATGACCTCGGCCAAGAATATGAACTTAATGTTGCCAAATCCAATGATTTAATGTTGATATTAAAAATCCAAAGAAAGAAATACGGGTAATATTTCTAAAGGTAGAAAATGATGACATTCTCAAACTACAGGAATATCCAATTATTATGCATAAGTTATCGAGGTGGTAGTAGAAATGTGGAATCTAAAGGGGAGAAGATATATCTGCATGAAATCATATTTCAGGGATTAATGTCTGTTAACTTTCTCATACCTGATCATGGTATGTCGTTGCAGACTCAAGGAACTTCCCATAATGATGAACCGCCACCTCTGTGTACGGCTTGACAGTAACACGAACTTTTTCAACATGTGGTTTTGCAGCAGTGGCGACTTCATCAATGTACGGCTTGCTGAATTTCTTAATTTCCTGTCAGAAAATCATTCTTTGTTCAGGGATGGCAGACTTAGAAGGTAGGACTACTCATCTATAAATGCATGACAAGATCGGGAAAAAACTATTCTTAAGAGGACTGGGAAACGCTACCTGAACATGAGGAGTTGCTAGTTCTTGAACCTTGACGATATGTGGAGTTATGGCGCCTTTAGATGTCTCGTAAATTTCAAGAGCTCTAGTAGTTAGCAATTCTATATGTGGCTCGGCGGTAGTGGAAATCACCACCCACTTCTCCTTCGCAGCTGGTATCCATTGCTTCAAACAGTAGATTAAATTTGTATAATTACTTGTTCAGTACACACAAGGCTTCTCAAATCAATCTAGTTTGAATTGCGAGAGAATTTCTTCAATTTTGAATAAGAAGTTAAGCAACAATATCTGCAAATACTCATATCCTCACTCACTGCAGCTGAATTTACTATATAATATTGGATATAACGATATAAATATAACAACTATGTCTCAATCCCAAACAAGTAGAGGTCGGCTGTATGAATCTTCACTGAACATGTCGCTCCATTTAAGCTCATTGATGGCCAATATTATACAAAATAAAAAATAAAAAAAGTACTAGAAGCTCTCTACATAATGATAACAAATAAAAGATTTAATGTACGATAATGTAAAATAAAGAGCACATAACTTCTTTGCAAGGTCATGGAAATGTTGAAACTATAAGTGAATGAAACAATTTTATATCTAGGAAAGAAAGATGTTCGACATTAATGATGCAAAAGCTGGCTTACTGTTTTGATTGTTTCCACATGTGGTGCAGCCCATGTTTCAGCTTGGGCCTTCTTTTCAGTAGCCTAAAAAGCAAATAAAAGAGATAAGCAGGTTAAACTAGAAGAGATAACGCAGCCTCAAGGGCAGAGCTAGAAGCCCGGTTGCGAGTTCGGCCAAACCCAGTAGCTTTTGCTCAAACAGTGTATTTGTGTTAAGAAATTCATTAAATATGTACAAAGTATTAAATTTAGAACCCAGTTATTAGCACTTTTAGCCGTTTTAAAATTTAGAACCATAACGTTGAAATCCTAGCTCTTCCTCGACGCAGCCTACTGGGATATCAAACAGCCAAAAAACAATGTACCTTCTGAATCACTATGTCCATAGCAGGTTTTCCGTGCTCTATCCAGTGCTTCTCCAAAATAGACTGCAGTTGACAAAAAAATGAGAAATCAGGATAAATCATGTTACATGTGATTGTTGCTCCAACTTCGGAAGCTCTAAAGAAACATGATTGTTTATCCAACTACCTGGAAATGAATGAAACGAACGGCAAGCCAAGGTGGAAGCCATGCACCATGCACCTGAATTTTCAGAAAAGAAAAGAACATATTACCAGGCATGTAGGATGATTCACCGAAATCTTACTACGGCAAGAAGCAAATATTAAAATAAGGCATACTTATCATATAAAACCTATTTTGCAAAAATACTTTACTTCCGCCTTAAAGGTTTTCAGGCATTACTTGGCATAAGGAACGTCTGGTGGAAAAAGAATGACACAAATGATGAAATTGTTAGCTCTGATAACTAACACTGCTGCATCATCGCATTCAAATTTTGAAATTCTCCAATCCCTCTCTTTGATTAAAGATCTAGTATCGGGCAATTCTTGTATTCAAATTTCTTGCCTTTCTTCATTTGTTTTTTTTTTTTATCTGAGTTAGTCTAGTATTGTCAGAGGCGCGCTTAAGCCCTGAAGCGAGGCTCAAAATATCTTAAGCGCTTCACCTCGCTTTACGGGAGCTTCTGTGTGCATCAAGGCTCTAAGGCATACTTTTCCTTGCCAATGAATGTAATCCGGAAAAGGTGACACTAATCAATTGATATTCACTTTATCGTAATTGTTTTTAATTTTTTTGTCCATATATTTGTTATTCATGCTTATAATTATTAGTCTTGGACTACATATACATATTTTTACTTTTTCTCCTGTTGCGCCTTTTTTTATTAAAGCTCACACTTTATTTGCGCTTTGTGTTTAAAGCCCCAACGGGGCTTAGAGCTTTTTTGCGTTTTTCGCCTTTGATAACACCCACTTACTACGGAAATAGCTTGGTAGGAAGCATAACCTGGTTCCACATAGTCAAATTCTTAGAAGTGACAATAAATCAACTAAATCCTTGTGAATCTTTACCAACCAAATATGCAACCAAACAAAATTACTGCATCCAAAGCTCGACGAACAAACCGAGCCAAAAGGAATACCAATAACAACTATAAAAACATCATTTCTTCCCTTAACTCAAATCTCACTACTTAATTTTTCAAGGATCCTTAAAATTGTTGAAGACATAATTAAGCAAAGTGTAGTCTCTGAGAGATGAAATTTTTGAATAAGGTGGTAACCCACCTCAACATAGTATCCAAGCAGGTAGGGTCCTGAGCTCGCATCTCATCGCCACGGTTCAGCCAAAATATTTCCACATGATTCACTTATGAAAAAGAACCAAGCTCGCACACGAGGAGGCGTGTTGAGAACATCATTAAATGAATGAAAAGTGTACTCTCTTTGACAACTTAGATGTTTATATGAAGTGGTTAAAAAATCAACAAAAATCACTGGCCAGTCCAATACTTGGCACCCTAGAAAGTTAGAAATTTAACTAAAAGCGCAACATAGGGAAATAGTAGTTATTCTCATGAAAAGCCCATGCATATAGAGTACATGAGGCCATCACATGCTAACCATAGAATATATCATATGGTGTATGCTATCTACCATCTATAGAAAAATTAACTCCACGCATGCTCGATCTGGCTAGGAACAATAAAAAAGAACTAGGAATAGCTGATTCTAGATCAATGTCAATAAAAAGAAGGTTCTAAGGGAAGTGAATTTGAAAGTAGTCTCTATTAAAGAGAGTTAGAAAGTCAATCCAGTTCTTTCCTTGCTGCTGATATCACCACCAACAGCACCATCCTTTATTTCGAAACATACGTGATACCACCAGCACACAGATATCCCCAGTTTTACTGTGGTTGGACCTTTAAAGACTAGCTAAACTATAAAATCAACATGTCGAAGCAGAAAATAACAGGTAGCAATCAAACGGTACCAGTTTGAAATTTTTACATGGATCACAAGATTTCTAGTCCAACTGGGAGATCGGATAAAGCATCTATCAAAATATAGACAGTTCCAACCCAAAATAGGTATGAAATTATGGCCTCCCAGGAAGAGTAATATATTCCCTGCATGCAGCTTAAGCAATCAAACATACACCAAGTAATTATACCTCTCCGAGCTGCTGACTTTTTGACGTGGCTTCGGATCTAGCTCTAATCATTTCCTCCTGAAAGAAGAGTACAAAACAGGAGATGCATTAGAAATTGTATCCTACGATACAAATTTCAAAAGTTTGGAGTTGCGTTTTTATCAAGAGCATGCCTCAGCAATTTGAAGAGCCCGTTCAGTTTTTCTTAGTTTTGCCTTCTGCTCGTCAACAGTCTTTTGAAGCTGCATAAATTCAAAAGAATGTGAATGACATTATATGATTAGGCTAGATACTGCAGGTACCAAGACAAAAAACTAAAATGCAGTTTCAGACAAGAGGTTACCTTCTCAACTTTTGAATTCAATTCAGTTGCTCTCTTCTCTGCTTCATTTATTTGGGCTCCCAGCTCTTTTTTCTCCTTATTTTTCATATCAACTTCCATTTTCAGTTTGTCGACTTGATTTTCTAGTTGATAAACTCGTGCGTGAGCCTTTCTAACTTGCTCCTCAGCATCTAATGTACCTTTTTTCTGGGAAAACAAAAGATATAAGGGCAAGTTACACATTTGGCCGGTCGGCCAGAAATAATTACATCCGCTAGCCAAATATGCAAAAATATTATGTACGAAATATGTATAATATACATTTACCGGCTACTATTTTTTAGAGCGGCTATACTGTGTAATTTTCCTAAGATAAAAACTATGAGCATAGGTGTAATAGAAGCATTATTCAGATATTTTAGCAATCATAGAAGTGCAGATAAAAGCCAATACTAGTATGAGGAAGTTTGTGGACTCACTTGGAGAGAAGCTATCTCGGCTAGCAATGAAGCAATACTCTCTGATTTCTCTTTAATCATATTCTCCTTGTCAGCAATGACTTCATCCTTCTGCTTCAGTTCCATGGCCGTCTCCTCCACATTTGATTCTTGAAAAGCAAAAACATTTTAGAGAACACAGTAATTAACTAATAATCACATCCTTAGGTTACCAAAACATTTTCACCAAAGAATCAAGGAGCAGCTCCCTATTGCTTAAGCCAACACATCCTGTTGCACAGGGGCAGACGCACCTTAGTGCAAGCGGTGTCATCCGACACCGCTTCGTTGGAAAATTTTGTCAAATACATATTTTATTATGTTTTATTATTATTATTTGAATCTTTCTTTTACTATAGCGTAGCTACTATCATTTGTTCATTTGTTCACTTCCTTAAATGTCGACGCTGCTTACGAAAAATACTGTGTATGCCCCTGTAGATACAGAAGCCTATGTAGACAGAGTACTTTATACTTTGCACCCAGAGAGTATACCTTGTAAAATATGACTACTAATAACTTTTTTCTGTTTCATCTCTCGACACCATTGTAGGTGACTTAATGGGTACATCAACACAGTATTATGAAGGCAACCCTCTGATTTAAACAATATGTCTCTGCTATCTTATAAGGACGTAATGATATATCTTTCTTTGTACCAAACTAATTAGCTCTGACATATAGCATTCAGTTTTGCCTTCAATGTAGCCATTTCTTCAACCGTTTTGAACAATATATGTAATTGAACAAAATTATTTAATTTTTTTAGTCCTGTAATCTTGCATCGCCGACCCAAAATCTATTCTACCATCAAATTTAGCGTATCAACTAACCCAAAATATGAAGGGGAGCCTTAGAGCACCGGTAAAGTTATCTCTATGTGACCTATAGGTCACGAGTTCGAGCCGTGGAAGCAGTCACTAATGCTTGCATTAGGGTAGGTTGTCTACATTACACATCTTGGGGCGCGGCCCTTCCTCAGACCTTGCATGAACGCGGGATGCCTTGTACGCCGGGCTGCCCTTTCTTTCTTTCCTTTCTTAACTAACCCAAAATCTATTCTTATCTTCAATTCTAGTTTATCATTAACTCAATTCCATAAAGATAAGAACTTTAACCAGTCAACCAAATTAAGTCATCAAATTAACACTCTCAAATAGTCCCTTGCATTACCCGATATGAAAATTAAGTATAGCTTCCTATGACTGGAAAAAAAAAAGTCCCCAAAAGAATTTCCTTTCGTGAAACTATACTTCACTATTTGTTTACCTTGAACTATGGCAAATTCCACTACTTATGAACAGAAGTCATTTTCTTTTCAAATACCACAGTTCTTAATTTATACCACTTATTTTAACCAACTCATGGATATCATCATCAATCTTTATCAGTACTAAAAAAATATAACCAGAACACTATCATCCTATTATCCTCCATATTAAACAATTATCTCAAAAACAATGGAATATGTCCAGAAAAGATCCTCCAATGCAAAATATTTTCCAATGCACCTTAAAAGCTAGACTTTTGATCAGCTAATCCACATTGAAATTCAAGAAACACAATTTCCAAAACACCCAAAAAATATAATCACAAACTAAACAAAACACTAAAAAAATGAAATTTTCAAAACTAACCCAATGATTGAATCTTGGACTTAAGATGGTCCATTCTTTTGGGTTAGTTTTGAAATTTTCCATTTCCTTTTAATAATGGTGGTGTCCTTGTCAGCTTGCGCGCACTATCCTCCCTCTTAAACAACTATCCAACCAAACAATGGAAAATGTTCCAGAAAATGATTCTCAAGTCCAAAATATTTTCCATTGCACCTTAAAAGCTAGACTTTTGATCAGCTAATCCACACTGAAATTCAAGAAACACAATTTCCAAAACACCCACAAGAAAAAGAAAAATCAAACTAAACTAAACATTAAAGAAAATGGAAAATTTTCAAAACTAACCCAAAGATTGGATCTTGGACTTAAGATGGTCCAATTCTTGAGAATTGGAATCATGGGATTGAACATGTTCCAGTTCATCATTATTCACAGATGATGATTCAGCTTCAACTTTGATCTGTGTAAAAATGAGTGTAATAAAAATGAAGAGAGTGAATAATATGACTCTCAATGATAATGCCATGATGAGAGGAACTCACAGCATAAGAAAACTTAAGGATCAGGTGATCAAGAAAGGAGCCTTTTTTATGGGGTTTTAAGACAATATATTTAAAAAAAGGTAACTTTTTTGGGTAGCTAAAAGCAAATCTTGTTCGGACTTTCCAAGAAGGGAATCTTACAAAGGTTAAAAAACTGTCACTTGTATAGACTTAAGAGTAGTGTTTTAGCTTGTTTGCATGGTTGTTACGTATTGTATTATTATTTTAAATATAATATTTGTTTTGATTGTTAGTTAAATTTTATTGTATCGTATCTTTAAATCTGTCGTTACGTAACGATTAAAAGTGTTACTTTATGGAACGACCGATTTGGTGTGGTCGCGTTGTTAACTTATTTTTTTCTCTCATCATGCCCTTCCTTATTATTAAATAACTCTATTTTATTATTTATCATACTTTTTTATATAATAATTTTGTCTTTGTACCTTACTTTTTCTTTAAAATATTACAAGTTTTTTCTTCATATTATTAGTGCATAACATCATGAAACGACGGCAAATAATATAATCTATTCAAACATTGTATACATCAAAACGATACAATACTATATGATACATTATAAAACGATATATAACAATCATCCAAACAAACTATTAAGGGATAAGAATAATACGGAATAGAGTTTATTAGTAGTGTCGATATTAGTGATCTTGAAATTAGTTATGCTAAAATTATTTTTTATCGATTGTTTGGTTTGTTATATTTAAAGAGCAATAATATCTTTATGCATGCTTATATTATGTATTAAAAACTATGGTATTACTAATGATATGATTTACTATATATAAAAATAGTACTGAATAGGAGTATTAATTACACATAGGTTGAAAAACACTATCAAATAAGAGATTAATAATATCAAAACTAATATATGTATTAATTTTCTTAATACATCCTACCAAACGACCCCTAAATATATTATTTTTTATCATATAATTTGTCAAAAGCAAGCACGTTTGGTTTTTATCAAATTTAACCGGTTCTGATTGTTAAATTTATTTCAATTGTTTTTGTCATTTTCTCGTAGTATTAATATACGGGGGTTGGGTAGTTGGGGTTTTGTTCTGTCGACGTGTCTGCCTATCTGTTCATGCTTGAATCTGAAGACCCGTTGAAATGTTGAATCTTGATAACGTCAAAATTGAACTATAGTGCAAGTAGCCAAGCGTAACGTACAATTCTGAGCAACTTTAGCGTGTCAGCTCACGACTTTGCGACCTCGTGTTTATTAAATAAAAAGAATGATCATTATTTTCAACTTTTCAATATTGATTAGCTAATTACCTTTTAATACTAAAATGCTTTCAGCGTTAAAAGGGGTCAAATGATTTTGGGGTCCATTACAAATTTATTTTATTATGATCTCATCTCTTTTGTTACACGTGAGATTTATTTTTACACGTAAAAGATCTAAAAAAGACATTTTGTTAATTTCAACATTGTAAATAATCATGAAGACTTATTTCCTCGTCAAAAAGATGCTTACATTTTCTACCAACCTTTTTTTACTAATTAACTCTTCTATACTAGTGTCTCAGTATTATGATAAGAGGCGGAGTCAAGATTTTAATTCTACGGGTTCTCGATTTTAGAACGACGAATTTAATTGTTAATAATTGGGTTCTAAATTCAATATCTGTACATCTTTAATGAATTTGTTTTAACACAAATACAATGTTTGAGTTAAAGTTACTGTGTTCGGCCGAACTCGTATCATGGCTTCTAGCTCCGCCCCTGATTATGACTATATTTGATTTGACACCAAATTTTATGTTACTTTTTCTTTTACTATATATATATATATATATATATATATGTGTGTGTGTGTGATAATATTTAACTGGATACGAAGTTTAAGAAACAAAAAATATATATAATGATAAGGTAATTAACATATGTGAAGCAGTGAAGTGTTAAAACTGTCCTTACTACCAACAACTAAATGAGAAACACTATGCTTGTCACATCCTCCCCTTATCTTGAAAACATATTCCTTAAACTCTTGTCAATTAAACATAGCATTTTTGGAATAGAGTTGAAAACAATTGGAAGATTGCCACCTAAAAGCCAGTGAGTAAAGCTGGCAAAGTCGTTTGCCATGATTTGAAATTTATAGGTTTTAAATTTGATATCAAACTTATAACTTATTTTGGTTGACAATCAAATATTATACATATTTAATTCCTGATTTAAATACAGGGTATAAACAAAATCTACTGAAAGTAACCTTCCAATCATAGAACTTAAACTCTTTAAGTTATTAGAGATAACACACATATAAAGTCATTTAATCATAGGGGATAAGAAGTAGGTAAAAATTGCACGGGGCACCCTATTTGGTCGCCCAATTTAACATGTATCCACTTTTTTATTTATTTTTAACTAGTACCCAAAGTTTAAACAACTTCAGGATTTTTCCTCCTCCTTCTTCTTCTTCTTCTTCGGGTGATAGTGATTTTATATGGTGTTTGTGAACATATTTTAAGGTAGTTTCTGATGTTTTACATTGGTGAGTTGTTGTGGTGCTTTATTTTTTGTTATTGCTTAGGGTTTCTTCTTCTTCTTTTTTCTTAATTGTAAATGAGTTTGTTAGATTTATTGTTGTTTTGACAAATTGATGACTGGGGTTTGTTCTTGATGATATTTGGAGGTTATGTTTCAAATTTAAGCTCGTTTGCAGTAAATTTAGGTATTAAATCGTATATTAGATTGTTAAAATTCGAAGAATAAATTTCTGTTTCTGGCAATTTGTACTTCAGACCTATTTGGCCTTAAGTGCATGAAAACGCTGGTTGCACTTCAGATCTATCTGGCCTTAATTATATCTGAAACGTAATTTTCCACTTCAGACTTATTTGGCCTTAAGTGCATGAAAACATTGGTTGCACTTGAGACCTATTTGGTCGTAAGTGCATCTGAAGTGCAATTTTTTCACTTCGGACCTGTTTGGCCTTAAGTGCATGAAACCATTGGTTGTACTTTAGACCTATTTGGCCTTTAAGTGCATCTGTAGTGCAATTTTTTCACTTCATAACCCTTTTCTAACCTTAGGTGCAAGAAAATATTTGTTACACTTCAGACCTATTTGGCATTAAGTGCATCTTAAGTGCCATTTTTGCACTTTAGACTTAATTGGCCTTAAGTGCATTACACTTCAGACTAATTTTTTTTAACTTCAGGCTTGATAAGTCTGAAGTTGATCGTAAAGTGGGTAGACTTGCAAATATTTTTGTAAAGTGGGTATAGCCTCAATTGTGACCCCAAAATCAGGTATATATGCAAAAGCCCCATAAGTAGGTTAATTTAAAGAAATTTTACCTTTTATACCAAACTATTACACCCTATTTATTATAAACTAAAATAATTTTAAAATATTATTACTTATAGCAAAATAGGTATTTATTTTATACCCAACAATTGAGGCATGAAATACGCCAGTTATGCTCTTTCTCTCTCTATCTTCCTTCTCTCTCTATCACCAAGATTCTCAATCCTTTCTCTTCTCCCTCAAATCTCTCTCCTTTTTCCATCAAGGCAGCCGTCGTAGCAGCCATTTTTTTGTGGTGATGATGGACTTTCTGAAGTGAAGAGAATATATCTGAAGCGAAGAGGGAATAGGAGAACAGATCTGGCCATGGCTACGGATTGAGCTTTTGAAAATCTGAAGCAGAGTCGCCGGAGAAGATTTGAGGGCCGAATTTTTGTTCGTCTCCATTTTTAGTTTTAATACAATGTATACAGTATTTTGCTTGACCGGAAAACGCCATCTTCGGCGAACGTTCTTCTCTTCTTTGTTGTTGAGTCACATACAATGATACAAATACATTGCATTATGTACAAATACACTCAAATATATTGTATTTTTGAATAAATACATTAATTTTTCACCGGTATTTTATGTATTCCAAATGTTTGTATTTTTTTAATACAGTTTCATATCACTATTAATTTTCTTCTCTTCTTTGCTATTGAGTCACATATAATGATACAAATACGTTGTATTCTGTACAAATCCACTCAAATACATAGTATTTTCATATAAATATATTATTTTTTCGCTTGTCTTTTATGTATTCTGAAGGTCTGTATTTTTTTTAATATAGACGAATATCACTATTTTTTGTAATTTTTTGTTGTTTGGATACAATCCAATTGAATACGGTGAATTGAATACAATGTAAAATAGTGAATAATGAATATCGGTAAATTGAATACAACGTATACAATTGAATTGGATAGAACGGTATACACGTTATTTCTTGATTTTTGTTATTTTGTATACAATTGAATTCAATATAGTGAAATTGAATACAATTCAATATTGCGCTTTCCATTATTAAACACCCTTAATTACTATTTTTAGGCATATTACCTCACTGTATTTATAAATACATTCCCGCGATACATGGAATACAGAATTAAACAGCTGCAATTCCTGTTTTTTAGGCGGATTACCTCACTATATTTATAAATTCAGTCGCGTGAATACATGGAATATAGCACAGTAACAATAATTTTTTTGTAGAATTTGATTTTGTTGAGTTAAATTAGGAGCGATACACGCTAATTGATCCTCTTCCTGTTATTAAATAGTT
The DNA here is from genome assembly GCA_000715115.1 of Nicotiana otophora. Classification (NCBI taxonomy): domain Eukaryota; kingdom Viridiplantae; phylum Streptophyta; class Magnoliopsida; order Solanales; family Solanaceae; genus Nicotiana; species Nicotiana otophora. The sequence continues at coordinate 85,833 of AWOL01S0034974.1, forward strand.
GGACTCCCTACTTATTAGGCGAATTCCGCGACTATATTCATGAATACAGTAGACGAATACAACGAATACAGTCCGATAGCAATGAAATTTTGTAGAATTGATTTTGTTGAGTTAAATTAGGAGTGTTACACACTAATTGATTCTCTTTCCGTTATTAAACAGCTGGACTCCCAACTAATTAGGCGAATTCCGCAACTGTATTCATAAATACAATAGCGCGAATACAACGAATACAGTCCGGTAGCAACAAAATATTAGTTATAGAAAGTTAATAACCACTAAACTATAGTGGTTTCTGAATGAGATTTAGTTCAAACGTTAATCTATTTCAAGTGAAAATATATTGTGCATCTCCTCGATTCTCATTTCTTACTTCTTTCAGTCCATCTTCGCCTAGTTCTCTTCTCCTCTTTTGTTGTCCCATATTTGGGATCAGTTTCAACATAATTTAGCTCTATCAAGCTTGTACAAGTAGTCAAATAAATATTGATTATTACCAACATTTCTGATGGTATACTCAAACATTTACGGGGGTCATGGAGAATTCATGGTGGCACTAAAATGTGACACGGTCATGAAGTTTACACAACCATATTGAGGAAACTATAGTGGCTCGAAAAATAGCCGTATAAATAATATATGCATAAATTATATATTATGTGTAAGTGTATAATTATGTATAATCAGTGTATAAACTGTGTAAAGATCCCATATCAAAAATTCTACTGCATCATAGATACGTGCTGCAGACTTGTCACACAATGAAATCCAATAAAGAACATTGCATTAGGAGTATTACTTTCAAATCTGTCATTTCTAATTGCCTTTCGCTATGATTATTACCAACCATATATGATAGCAAACATTTTTAGTATACTTAACTTTAGTATTACATGGTGTCCAAGATAGCTCAACAGCAATGTCTGAAGAATTTAGCCATTCAATAGAAGAATGACAATTGGACCTCTCAAGATTCAGATGGTGAAGACATCTCATGCCTATGATTCTAATTTTTTAAGTCATCAAACCTCAACAAATTTTAGAAGACTGTTGAGAACAGATTTAAGTCAGAAGAGTAACCTAAAAGAACCTGATCAATCCCAAGAAAAACATAAAACAGCAGATCGTTGTATATAGATAGATCAGAGACAAAGTAACAAAAATCTGGAAGCTGAAAGATAATTGTATGTGAAAACCTATCAGATGAAAGTCATCATATCAGAACACTAGAAAGCACCAAAACCACATAAGACATCCAAGCAATAACTAAAAGAGCCAGATACAAAAATAGCAGGAATTAGATCTCACTGATCCTTTTTTCCCTCTCTTATGATCTCACTGATCTTAAGCAGCAATTGATGGCTTAGAAACTGCAGAGAGTCTAGACCTCTTCTTGGCCAAACTCTCGCTACGCCTTTCTCTTTGCTCCTTCAACCTAGTAGCAAGAAGCTTCTGGTATTCAGCTGCTTCTGACTTAGCCTTGGCAATTCTCTTCTTCTTGTCAGCAATTCTAGCTCTCTTTCTTTGCAAAGTCAAGGGTGTCACTAACCTTTGAATCTTAGGAGCTTTGCTCGCCTTTTTCCCTGTCCCCACAGAGCATAATAATAACATTTTAGTGAAGTTCAATATTTCAACCTCAAAATGCAGCAGACACAAACATACTTAAATAAATGCACTAATAACTAATGACAAGTAGCTATAAGAGTAAAGAACTTACCAGTTTTGGTTGTAAAATTTCTACGGTATGTGTTAACATACTTCCTGACATCATCTTCCTTCGAAAGATTGAAGAGCTTTCTAATCTTAGAAGCTCTCTTGGGTCCTCTCATCCTTGGTTTTTCAGTGTCAGTCAGCCCAGGCAGATCTTTCTCTCCCTTCTTAACAATAACCAGATTCAAAACAGAAAGATCAGGACTGACAATGCATCCACGGACAGACTTCCTTCTGCGCTCTCCGTTTCGCCTACCATAACCACGGAAGCAAGGGGTACCTGTTTCGTGTGTAAATGTTTAGGTACTTCTAATAACAGCTTTTAAAAAGAATCTTAAAATCATAGCTTTTGATGCAAAAAACAATTTAGGTGTGCCCATCAAGATCATTCTAAACATACCTCGGTAAAGCAAAAGACGAACACGGCCAGGAGTTAACACTCCTTGCTTCATTGGAAAACCTTGCTTGTCACATCCTCCCATAATCTTGAAAACGTAACCCTTGAACTCCTGCAAATTGAAAATAACAATTTTAAAAAGAGTTGATGAAATTTAATGATTTGAGCCCAAAAATTACGGAGTAGAAGGAACAGAAACCTACATCTCCCAAGGCATCTCCGCTAACTTCCTGGGAGATCCTTTTGTCAAAGAAGGCTCGGCTGCATTTCAAGACTTTAGCTTAGATAATGCTACTTCAAAATACATTATGAATGCGTCAATGTCATAAAACAAGATTGGGCATATATGTTCCAAGAAAATACAGAGGTTTGCAACATAAATCCATCAATTGACAGCCAACATGCTAAGTAAAAAATTATAATTATAACAACACAGAGATTACTCTATGGCTCATATAGAAATTAGTTAAGGTCAGCTATATCAATCCACTACAACGTTCATTCCGCTCCATCTAGGCTCATTCATTCCAATGTTCAATAATTTGTCTTAAAGACAGAAAGATAAATTCACACAAATCTTACAGTATTATAAGCTCCACCAAAAGTACTAAAAGAAGTAAACAGAGGTTCACTAATCACAGTAAATAGGAATAAAGGTTTTACGATATCCTTTTTATTTGGTAATAATACGAATCAATCAATGAGACTGCCCTCAATTCCAAACTAGCTGGACTCGATCATATATTAATACTCTATAAACATTGTGACCATATTAACACACTATAAACATTCAGCTCTATTTATGTCCATTTTATTCCAATAATAAACAGTTTATCATTGCAACAACTAACAGCTCTCTAAAACAAAATTTACTCTCAATCCCACACGTGTACTTACACGTATCATAAAATGAGAATGACTTCCGATTGATTATGTCTATAATAAATTAAGCTAGATTAAAACACACACACACACACTATATACACACACACAAACACATAAAGTTAGCTTTAAAAATTAAAAAAAAAAAACACTCAGAGACACTATTGTCTTACAGTTTCTGGTCATCGTCGATTTCGAGCTTCCTCTGGCATCCAGTGGTGGGATTTGCGATGTTGAACTACAAAACAAATTAAAAAAATCAGCTAAATATACTTAATAAACAGAATTAAGGAGAAAATTAGGGTTTATTTAGTAACCTTCATATTCGGTTGAACTCGTAGGAGGCCGGGAAGATGACGAAGTGGTGTTTAGCCTCTATTCGCTATTAGGGTTTTTTAGTGATGGATATTTCGGTTTTTATATAATTTAACTGAACTTGGGCCTTAGTATTTTGGACCAAGTATTGGGCCTATACTAATGGGCTTCGGTGTTGGGCTATTAATCAGCCTTTCTGCCACGTGTATTTGTTTTTTTTACTTGTTATAATGTTTTGGATACACTAGAGAAATTTGTGGCTATTTAGTTTCTAATTGTGCCTCGACTGCATCTTATTTGTGCCTTCTAAAGAAAATACTGAAATTTTATGCTATAGATTTACTAAATGTTAGTTAATTAATAAATTATTCATCGTAGGAGAGCTTCGTTACTATATTGTAATACGAGTTTGAATTCAACGGCCTCCTAATGTTTTTCCAATTAACTCTAGAGAAATAATTTAGTGAAGATTCTTTCAATAATAATTAGAGCTACGAAAATTAAAGCATTTAAACCTCTCTTTTTTCCAAAGCATTTTATGCCTGTCTAGTTTTAATGAATATATTAAATTTGCTACATTTTACTAACTATAGATCTTACATTCAGACCAATAGCTGATTTAATATACAGTTTTACTTGCCGTCATATATTTATGTTATGCTTAAATTTTTCTTCTTTTCTTATATTCATCACAAATATATATTATATATGTACTCAATTGGAAAAGTTTTTTAAAAGAAAAACTAAGTCTAAGCGTGATGTAATATGATTAAATTATGACGGCAAGTAAAACTCTAGATTAAATCAAAGTTTAATCTAAGTACAATCTAAACTTAGTTTTAGAACTAGTGAAGATTCTTTCAATAATAATTAGAGCTATGAAAATTGAAGCATTTTATACCTTTATTTTGAAGTATTTTATATCTTGTTTAGTTCTAATGAATATATTAAATTTGCTACACTTTACTAACTCTAGATCTTACATCCAGTCTACACTTTACTAACTCTAGATCTTACATCCAGACCAATAGTTGATTTAATCCAGAATTTTACTTGCCTAACTCTGGATGTAACTAGAATTTTACTTGCCGTCATATATTTTTGTTATGCTTAAACTTTTCTTGTTTTCTTATATTCATCACAAATATCTATCTGCTTATGGACTCAATTGGAATATATTTCGAAAGAAAAAATTATGTTTAAGTGTGATGTAATCTAATTGAATTGACGTAGCATCTCAAAAAAGTAAATAGCAAATTATACTATCATGATTTTTTATTATTATTATCAACTTTTCTGAACATAATTTTTTTTATTAAAAAAGATGAAAATGCCTTTGACAGCCCCTATAAAGTATTGAAATTACACATAGAAAGGAGTTATCATTTCAATCCAACAAGTCAAACTTCAAAAACCAAGGGATAAGGGAGAGTGAAAAGAAAAAAAGGAAGTAATCAATTTGGATAACAAATTGTTCGGTTTTTAGTTTTCATGTCAGACATCTGGTCAGGTCATCTATACATGTCATCCAAAAGAGTTATAGTACAATACAAAAAACATATACAACCAGCAGCAATAAAAGTAAAATTTTCAGTAGTTGATCCACATAGCCCAAAAGAAACAATCATTTACAACTGCAGAATATACTTTGAGAAGGAAGTTTCAGACTCAACAAAGAATATCTGTGATTATGAACTTGATCCACATTCTGCTGATTTTGATTCAGTATTTACTTCATCTGAAGCAGGGAGTTTCTCACTCAAAGCTGACAGCTCATCACCTGGAGAAGCCAATGGTTCATCGCCTGGAGAAGCCGATGGTTCATCACGTGGAGAAGCCCCCGAGAGAATAGATTTTTTGAGTTGTACTAAAATCATGGTCATATTATCGCATCCTTCACCTCCAGCAGTAGGTGCCAAACACCGATCAAGAACTCTTTCACATATCGCTGAAAGCTTGGATTCCTACAAGTTAAACCTCCTAGGTCAATTATAGTTAACCAGATAGCAGCGCGTTATTGGATGAAGAAAGAACAGAAAATTATCAAAGATAACATGATGCAAATTGGCTGGGGACTATTTAGCTGGCCTCAGCCTTGGCTGCATTTGTTAATCCAGTAAAGACATGAGAGGAGTGAAGGACAATTTGCCCATTGAATCAGTTGAGTCATCACAAACCTAAGGCTAAGAATCAGTGCAATCATGGAAATCAGGAACTCAAGGTAAAAATGATGAGCCTCCTTATTTCCAAGAAAATAATTGGAGTTTGCTTATTTCCTAGGTAACTATTACTTCAAAGAGTTTGAATTCCTAAGTGCCATCATATTACGGGGGAAGGGGGGGCGATTGATTTCCTACATTGGTATCTAAATACAGCGAGTGATTCACATTTTTCCAACAGAAAACGTCATAGGAAAGAGGAGCTTTTCTTTTTTCTTTTTCTTTTCTTGGAAAGTGCAGTGCTCCAAACAAATAATCATATTTAAGCAAACAAAATTTTGATTGCTTACATAAAAAGATGAGTGGTCAGAAAGCAAGCATATACTGCTCTAGATCTAAAACAAGTCTTTGTTTTTTTTTAATCTTTATTCAAACAATTACTCATGCACAACGGGTGTTATTAATTTTTCATATTTTTTGAAACCGGAGGTGCAAATTAGTGGATGTGCCTTCTTATACTTAGTTCAACTTCAGCCTTATACTCTTTTAATAGCAAAGAAGTTCCATTTGTGGCAAATAAGCATGTTCCAAAATATGGCAAGCATGCATGGCAAAAAGATGTCATTTTGGAAGAAACAGAGTTGCAAAACGTTTTTTATGGACAATGCACTTCCTCACCTAGGTTTTCCACAGGTTTCACTTTTAGTGGCTTTATAATCTTTGGCCTTGGGCACCTCCATAAAGTGAATATGATGAATATCACACAACTCAAAGATCTCAATGCTACAGCTAACACACATATTTGAATTTTGTACTTAAGCATTAACCAATCTTAATGATACAGAAGCATCATCTATCAGACTAACCGAGTTCAGCTGCTCATGTATAAAGTCCACTAATTGCTGGCTCGACATGCAGTCCCTGAAAAACAAGAAACACATACTAATCAGTAGAATTTATTTCTGACAATGGCGCAATGCAAGAGTGGTAGATGAGCCGAAAAACCATAGGATCAATGAAAAATGAGAACCAAGATAGAGTATTGTAAAATTGTTGAATACATTAGACGAGAAGGAAACATAATCTACGCAAAAGGTGAAAGATCACTGGCCACCGCCCTATATTCTTTACATGAAGATCCTCATCCAAGCCAAGAGAAGATGTGCAAACACTCAGATCAATCATTTTACTATGTCTCAATCCCAACTAGTTTGGATATGGCTGTATGAATCCCAAGGCATTTTGCTTTTCCCTCACCACGAGGCATGCATAAACTTCGCCTTCTTAAAACGTATGGAGGGATTAAGCTGGCATACTCTCTAGAATAGATTGAAATGAGAGGATTATAGCTCAAATTTCAAATCCTCGCCCAGAGTTTGGTTCTCGGGATTCCGCATCATAGGATAACTAGTCGATCATTCTATCTAATCCAGTGCAACACTTGCTTTAATATCAGAATAAAATTTTAGTAATAGATTACTGGAGTTAAATTGTTCTACGTGAGAAAATCTTAAGTTATTTATTTTGATATTCATTTTTCATTACACAACTACACAAAAAGGGTACATCTGCCGACCTCCAAAAGTCTAATTTTGTTTTTCAAGTTCAAAAACTAAATCCCAAGGAAACTTGGGAAAGAAAACTTTGACAAAAGAAAGAAAATGGTGGGGAATATTCAAAAGACAAATAAATTACAAGAAGAGAAAATATACAACCAATATATTCAAAAACAACAGCAACAAGAGGAAAGGAAAAAGCAAGCAAAAGCTTTTCAAATATGCTGGCTGGGGAAATGAAAAAACTGTTAGAGCAAGAAAAGGATGAAACATTGTAAACAAACAAAAAGATAAAACCGAAGAACTAAAAAGATGTGCAACTGAAATTTCCAAAAAGAAAAAATGAAATTAGCAAGCAAAATACTTACTCCTCTGTCACAATTTGTATGGAATCTTTTCCTTTTTTTACTTCCCAAAAAAATGGGTACTTTTCTATATCTAGAAACTGTTTAATTTTTACAATCTCATTTTACCCTCAATAACACGTTCTAGGAATTACTTATTGTCTATTTTTTATTAAAAGAGAAGTACAGAGAACAAGACACCACATGGACAATAAGAAAGAAGAAGAAGAAGAAGAAGAAGAGAAGATGAAGTAACAGGTCAGTCATCCTTCGCAATGAAAAATTGAATGTTGTCCTATTGATACTGAGGTTACTTTTGGTACTTCATGTAATTTAAACTTACATGGAAAAAGTCTTTCTTTTTTTAAAAAAAATCGTGTGCTGTCAAGTATCACCAAGCAAATTGGAATGGAGGGAAAAAAAGAAAAGAAAGGGCAGCCCGGTGCACAAAGCATCCTGCGTTCACGCAGGGCCCGGGAAAGGGCCGCACCCCAAGGGGGTGTGATGTAGGCAGCCTACCCTGATGCAAAAAAAATTCAGAAAATAAAAGTTTGAGAAAGAGATGGAAGCAAAGCATATTCTTGTTGAAGAGGCGCTTGCCACGCAAAGAGGTGGGGAGAGCAGGGCAAATCAAGGTTAGGCATGGGTTTTGGTTAGATGAGGGAGGGGGAGAAGATTCTGCCTGAATTGGTGACTTCACCAGTATAGTCATGACTCATGGGAAGAGAGGCTGCACAGGAATGAAGTAGAGCCAGATCAAAGAGAAGGGGAAGGAGGACAGAGGAAAATGGAATAGCCTTTCCCTTCATCTTTCACATACACGGGGCAAATAAGTCATTTTCTCACTTATCAGTACGACCCTATATTCTAATTCTTAACTCATACACTATCCCTTCATTATAATTCAATGGCATAATGACAATTCACTTTCATCTTATACCTGAACCAAATGACCCCTGGGTACGATTCTTGAGAATCAGCTCAGTTACATCACAACAATTGCTGGTGTAGTGTCGGTCCTACTTGCAGTGGCTCTTTGGAACAAACTATCTATTACCAGTACAATAGCTTGTCGTGGTGTCAGTCACTAATGATAGATGTAAGGAGCAAAAGGGTACACTATGAAACTCAACAAGATGGTCATTGTTATTAGAATCGGAAAGGTTAACATGCATGATATTCTTTCAATTTGATATGATCTTAAATTTCCTGCCTATCTATTCTTCTTTGTTGTAGTCTTAAATTCTAGCAGACTTTTCAAATTGAAAAAAAAAAGAGTCTAGAAAGCATACCACACACCATCACAGGCGAGCACAATAAAATCATCATCATCACATAGTTCAACCTAATTAGAGAACAAAAAAATGTTAGAATCTGTTCTTTAGAAATATAGGAGACGAGGAACAGCAATGCAGCATTAATACTATTTCACAATTCAGAGTTGATCAGAACTTGTGATTTCTCAGCAGTTCGTACCAATATCGTCCCTTCCATCCAAATCATAAAGTTAAATGTATCACCAAGAAAGAAGACCGATTCCAAACAAAGCTGTTCTTCTGTTGGATCTTCAATGCAACAGATTTACATTGTGGGATTTTATCTTTGATTGACAAAATGGATATGCTTTATAAATACCTCGAACAGAGCACCAATAGTAATGTACATTGAACTATAGACTGTGATATTGATAAGAAATAGTTCAACTGCATAATATACAACAGGGAAGATTATTTCAAAAAGAAGCAATATCAATGATCTGGTAATCTTAGCTTATGAGCTATAGTTCGGACTTCAGTTTTCACGAGCACATTCCAAATCGAAGATTAGTTTGATTCTCATGGAGGCATAAGTAGGAACCTCACCGTTTCTGCCTCTACTTAGGTACTTGTCCCATTTATTGACATTGGGCAAGTGAGGGGTTTTCCTCGTGATAAAGCGGACTAAATCTAACATTTCCGTTTCCATAAATTGTAAGAAGCAGTTCTATGGCTTGTTCTTCTGGAGTTCTTTGTCCAAAAGAGTTACTATAAACACACAACTCCAATAAAACAAGGCCCCAATAGAGATCTCTGGAGACTCAATAGATATTACGAGTATTACATATACACCTGGCTTGTACCAGCATTTTTTAACCCCTAAACTACTAGAGTATTACTTCCACAAACAGATGAAAATATAAAGCGGCTTCAAAAGTTAAAGGAACTCAGTTCTGGAGGATCATAGTAGGCAGCATCTCAGATCAAACAATCTTCCTGGACACTCTTTGCATTTGATTCTTGTTTGATCCTTATGAACTATTCCATCTTTTCTCATCACATGGTTATTAACAACTGAGCTGAAAATAATTACTGCAATAGCAGGATAATGAAATTTGATCAACAGTTGGAGTTCCATAGATAAACTTTATGATAAGTCGGAGCATCCAATGATTGTTGGATTGGCATTTGGTCACTTTCAATTTACAAAATTCGGCATGATTTACTACAGATTGCTATTTCTGAGTGTTGGTCATTTAGAGACTGTTCTCTTCCCTTTTTTTTAGAAAGGAAAAAAACTCTCTAAATGGACAACACGCTGAAATAGAGACAGTTTTGCACATGGAACAAAGAATATTATGCACTATCCAATAGCATTAGAACTTCTCAGAGAATAGATGTCTTAACATTATGATCGAAGACATTGCACGATTTATGAAGAATTTAAGGAACATACAATATTTATGTCTGGATCGGCTGTAACAACTTGCTTCTCAGCTGGCAAAAACTTATTCTGCTTGAATTCCATGTCACCTGCAAAGAAGTTAAAATATGCTAGCTACCTCATCCAATAGATACTTTTCTTCCCATCTATTCCTAAATAACCAAAAGTTTAAATTGTGAATTTGCCACTTAGAAAATAGATCCTAATTACAGCTTCTATCTTGCTCCATTACTGACATTGCGAACTGCATCTCAATTGGCTAGTGTTTAAGCAGATTAATATAGTTTCACAAACACAATAGCATAATACCTATAGCTCTTGCAAGATTTAAGCTGCCATTAACACGTCCTGCATGGATGAAACCACCTGCTTTCAGGATCCTCTCTCTTTCAATCTCAAGATCAGGTTTGTGATCCCTTGATAGATTATACGCCTGCACAAAGACACATGATGCTTGGTATTAAACCATAAAAGTTAATCAATGCATCATTGTGAGAACAAATGCATCCATGACTGCGCATGACAAAGTACGACCCAGCTCTAGCAAGTTCAGTGCCATGGCATGCTGAGCTGTCCTGTCGGAACACGACTTCAGATACAAAAAATCTACCCAAGGAGAAAAGTATAAGAAGGCAGGAAAGACAGTAATTAACTCGAAGATAGCATCCCACCTGGCCCTTCCGTGAAATCACACAGCGCGAATCACCAGCATTCGCAACAATGACTTGGTTCTCTCTAATGATTGCAACACAAGCCGTACTTCCAGAAGTTGGTCCAGGAAAATCAGAGTGAGGCCCCTGATAACAGCAAACACATAGCCATAAAACAATCAATCAATGAGCATAACAATGGAAATATGCAGGTAGCTCCCGCCTCCCAATGTGCCACGAGAAATGACAGGGAATTGAAATTACGTGTCCTTAATTAAAAATTGATATGTCAACTATAAAACAAAAGGAAAGCAATAAATCACACTATATCCCAATTTCTGCACGTACCTCCTCAAAGGCCCAATCATCAGTATTGCCGTTTCCATCACCGTTTCTTGGAGACCATATAAGACCCTCTATCATACCCGTAAACTTGTTTAATCTATCCCCTAACGCAGCCAGCTCCCTCCATCCTCTCTGACCACGCATCATCTCATCCATTCTGCACCAAGAACAGAACAAAATCTTTCAACACACAGCTTAGCAACATAAAAGGCAATTAGTGATCTCATAATGCAAAAAATGCAAGCATGACTTAGATCTTCATTCAGTTACAACTTTAAGACCGTTTCATACCAAAAGATCTCTGCTGGAAGGTTAGGCAAGCTGAATTCATAGGATTATTAGCTATAAAATGGTTAACAACGGCCTGGGGAGTTGATATCATCTTAAGCAACGCACTTCTTCTTAACGTTCCTCAGTTTCTTGGCACTTCACAATTCTATTTTCTTGTAAGTACCCTCTCTATTCTCTGTGTCAAACATGTGCACAAACAACAATTAAGCTTATATACACTAGCATTAACGAAATAGAATTTCTTTCTTAGGTCTTTTTTGCACGGGTTACGGGGCAGGGAACAGAGGGATACGAAGGTATTGACTTCCAAATCGATATGGGAACGATGACTTCCCCATATACTAGGTTATCCTTAGTAAAGTTGAGTCTTTGCTGCTTCGTCCGACCTATCTAGCCTGGTATTTACTATTCAATTTCAATATTCATAGAGAGGAGGAGAGTTTTCTCTGTCTATATCTTGACCATAGCAATCTAGAACAGGTAGAATAGATCAAATATCGAGGGGTAGAGACACGAAAAAGCAACAGCAAAAAGAAAGGAGGGGCAGAGATAAACTAGTTAGAGATTGTTGTTCTGCTAATCTAATCAAATGGTGTTAATCCAAATAAGCGTTATATATCTGACAGATAACCTGGTCAGCCCTAAATATATTGAAGTTTTTCATGCTTAAACTTAATGTTGAGGCAGAATTTCACGGGGTGATGGAGATTGGGACAGTCATGCAGTGAAAATCATACGATCCATGGTTTTAAGTGAGGAGGTAAATGAAGCCAGGTCTAACAGCTTAGATTACAGCTTATTACTTTTAAAGCTTTCATTTTTGTTCCTTCTATCGAAGTAATGACTACCAATGCAACTTAGGTTTTCTATCTGAATGTCAAGGATGCGACGTGACAGCTGATAATCACCATTGGAGAACCAACAAAAGAACTTAGGTTTCAGGAGTAATAAAAAGAAGGCCAAATACCGAGACAAACCCTTAAACTTGGCTCCAGTTTTCATTTTGACACCTCAACTCAAGCTAGTACCTATTGAACACTCCAACTCCAATAAAAGTGTAACTATTGAACACCTCACGAAAAATACCCAAGTAAGTCCAGCCGCGTGAACTACACGTGCAGTGACGTGGCAAAATGGACGAATCAGAAAATGCCACTTGGCTTTTGAATTTAAAAAAAGACCTTTGAGGAAGGAAAAAAAAAGAGGAAAGAAAAAAAAAGAAGAAACAAGACTTCTTCCATAACCCCCATTGCAGCCGCCATCATGTCTCCAGCCTTTTAATATCTACCACCACTCACAATTTTAAGGTTTCCCTAGACATCCCCATCCCAGACCCCGTTTGCTTCCATGCCCCCCC